>CM014732.1:67513455-67740750 GCA_004329165.1 Spatholobus suberectus
AAGATGCCTCGATCCAAGTCAAGTGGAAAATGATGGCTGAGGTTAAGCAAAAGATGCTCCAGTTGAGCCAAAGATGCTTCGGCCGAGGCTGAGTTAAAGATGCTTCGACTGAGGTCGAGCCGAAGATGCCATGTGGCCAGCGTCGAGGTGAAGATACTTGGCCGACACTGAGGTGAAGATACTTTGCTAAAGTCAAGCCAAAGGTGCTTTGGCCAGAGGTGGCAAAACGGTATACTCGACCCAATGTGTGTTAGACCTATACGGGTTGCGTGCTATAACAAGGCTTGGCCAAAAAAGCCGAATTTAATTCGGGTTCAAAAAATGAAGCCCAATCTCTATAAAAGCTTGATTTTTTAAGGCTTTTGGTAGGTTTTCGTGAGCTAAGCCCGAATTGGGCCATGATCGAATGGGCTAAAAGGCTTGCGTTTAATTCAGACTTAAAATTTAAAGCCTAAGCCCTACATTTTATTGGGCGGGTTCGGGCTAGCCTGGTAAGTCTAGTCCATTTTGCCACCTTTAGCTCTAATCAAGGCCAAGCAAAAGATGCTAGCCTTGGGCGAGCAGAAGATGTTGGCCTCAGTCTCAGCTGAGCAAAAGATGCTTTGGCCGAGGCCGAACGCAAGATGCTCCAACCGAGCCAAAGATGTTTTGATCGAGGCCGAGTTGAAGATGCTCTGGCTGAGGCCATGCTGAAGATGCTCTGGCCTGGACTGAGCTACAAATGTGGCCAATGTCGAGGTAAAGATAATTGGCCAAGGTTGAGCTAAAGATGCTCCAGCTAGAGGTGGAAAAAACGGGCTACCCAACCTGATGTGGGCTGCCTTGATACGAGTTGTGGGCTATAATGGGCCAGGCCAAAAAATCCAGAGTTAATTTGGGCTTAAAAAATGAAGCTTAAGCTCTGTAAAAGCCCAAAATTTTTAAGCTTTTAGCAAGTTTTTGCTATGATTGGATTGAACTAAAAAGGCTCGCATTTAATATAGGTTTAAAATTTAAAGCTCAAGCCCTACATTTTATCAAATTAACTCAGTAAGCCCGAATCATTTTGTCACCTCTAGCTCTGGCCAAGGCTGGGCAAAAGATGCTCTAATCGAGCCAAAAATATATTAATTGAGGCCAGCCGAAACGAGATGCTCTAGTTGAGGCTGAGTTGAAGATGTGGTTAGCGTTGAGGTGAAAATACTTTGGCCGACACTGAGGTGAATCTAGATGAAGTCGAGTCAAAGATGCTCTAACTAAGGCTGAGGTAAAATTACTCTTGTTGAGGTTAAGTTGATGATACTCTACCTAAGGCCGAGTTGAAATTACTATTGCTGAGGTTGAGTTGAAAATATTTTGTGGACAATTGAGAAAAAAACATTTTTGAAATAGTCATATTTTTTTTAATTTTTAAAAATAATTTTATGGATGGATTGGATATCCATCCATAAAAAAAATTATTGATACATGGATTGGATGGATTTTGTTAAATGGATCATGGATGGATTGAATTCTTTTAATGAAATTTTAAAGGACATAAATGGATTGTTTTTAATCTATCTATTATAATCTGAATCAAAATTTATCCAATCCATCTATTTGCTACCTTGATTGTGTTTACCTAGATTTGATAGGATTTGGACTTTAATCTCATAATTGAAGTGATAAATATTAGGATTGATTAATTTGATATCTACTTGATGCTAGTTTAATAGATTTGGTAACCTAGATTAACTGAATTGAGTTTACATCAACATTGATCTGAATACAAGATTGTGATTGTAATTGTGTTGTCTTTTGCCGATTGAATACTAGGTGATCATTTAGTTGAGGGTTACATATGTTTTTAGTCTCTCCAATAGGGCAATATTCATTTTTAGTCCCTAAAAAAATTAAATTGTCTATTTTTGGTCTCTCATTTATGGAAATGTGTCATATGTGGTCCTTATTTTTATGAATGAGGGATCAAAAGTGGACAATTTTTTTATGAAAGACAAGGATCGTATCTGATACATATTCATAAATGGACTACAAAGAGACGAGATTTATTTTTGAGAGACCAAAAACAAACTTTGTGCTATTTGCAAAAACTGAAAACATATTTCATCCTTCAATTGAAATTCGAGTTTAACAGGGGAATGAATTCAAAACATAAATTCTTTGAAAACAATGTCAAATTCTACCACATGAGCTTCAATTTCTTAGGTTGATGTTTTCGACAATTGAATTTCTATTATATATCCATTTCCTAACTCTCCTAAATTGAATGAGTAACTCAATTTAGTCCTTAGAAGAATGACATATGTTGTACCTTACATTACAAGTAAATGGTAATCTAGTTTTATTTTGACTCTAGTTTCACGTAAGTCAAACATAGCATGCTTGAACTAAATAATGGGGAAAAGTAACAGAGTTGTCAAATACGGAACCGACTGGATCCCCGGGAATCATAATGTAGTAATTATTTAATTCTGAGTGATTTCTGCTCAAAAAGTTAGTTAGACGTACACCAAAATATGCACACGCCAAAAACGAATGAAAATTAGAAAGGGTATATTATATAAAAAGATGTAAAAAGCAAACACGGGAAAAGAAGAAAAGTGATGACTTAATAAGTACCTGTAACTCTCGTTACAGTGAGTCGAGAGAAGTAGTTCATTGAAATCTTAACCTAGCTTAATTACAGATACAGACTTATAGAGTATGAGGTGTGAAGGTAATACCTTCAATGAAGCAAAAACTGTAGCTATTCGAGTTGCCATATTATTCAAGCTGGTGTTAAATCTGCGAGTATTCTCAATATTGCCATAAAGTTCTTCCATTGCTGTTTCTTGATCAGTGGTAAACCCCTGCATCATATGCATTTCAGTAGACAAATCCATTTTTCCCCTTATTTAGAACATTATATAAAAGGTCAAGGTGATTCCTCGCTTGAAAATAAATACAATAACATAATAATGTGGGATACTTGAAGAGCAGCAATAACATATACAGATATACTATTACTCTTGGCCAAATTTCCATGGATTTGTATTTCTTATGCAGGTATTTTATATTGCCCGTGTCATGTAAATCATGGCTTTGCATGCATTGCAATCATAACTTGGGATCAAATGACAAAATCATGCATATAGGAATTCCTTTTAGAAATCAGTAAACTCATCCAGGTAGTTTATTCTTACACCTAAGACAGTACCATGAACATTTATATAAGAAGGATTGATGATACACCAAGATTGTGAGTAGGTAGGTCAATGGACTAAACTATTTCATTCCAGGTATGCATGAAAGTAAATATTCCAAATAAATTGCCAAGTTCAATAACTACCTGGCTATCTATTGGAAAATATTCCAAATTCATCTGCAAAATAGAACCAAAGTAATTTCAATAAAAAACAATTTGATGTTGACCACTTGCTGATAACAACTAGATAGAAAAGGACAACAAATCTTGACCTCTCTCAATGCACCTATGCGGGGTAAGACACTTGTGTCGCTCTTGATGTGGTTTACAAGTTCCTTTGGGATCGGGGAACAGAAAAATACATAGGCTCTGAAACATTGCATAGGAAGAAAGGAAACACAGCCCCCACCACATATAAAAAAGAAAAAAAGGAAAAAGAAATGCTGTTAAGTTTTGTCCTGAGTTAAGCTTAAAAAGGTGAAACAAAATTAAATTTGGGAAAAATTATAATGCTTCCCATACTTCTTGTAAAGGGGCTCCCTTCCAGACATATCAGACAGGAACATGACCACACTGCATGCTAGCAAAAGATATGTTTAATATGGATAAACTATGCGAGTGAAAACAAAGGGAAACAGAGAAAAGAAGACAGTTTAAAATAGTGCATGGAAGAGAAGATAGTTGACAGGGTTAAAATGGGAATAAAATTAGAAACAAAAAGGACTAGAGAAATAATTTAACCCTGACTTAGAATTTAAGACAAATAAAATACAAATACTTGTGGCCTTATACAGCCGATAGATTTAAGATGGGAAAGGGATATCGATGAATGATATAGATAACAAAAGGTGTATTTTTCTTAATATAATGTTTAACAGTTGTTATTTAATTGGGACAATATTACATATCAAGTTGCCCGTGCTTTGCAACTTTCAATTATTTTAAACTAATGCTAATGGCAAATGAAAAGATCCATTTAGACAGAAATCAAATTTTTACTGTATATTATTATTTTATTATTTGGTGTAGACATCAGAGCTCAGAGGTTGTTTAGATTTAAGTCTCACTCTAGTATGTTTTCCTCACTTTTACTATAATGCAGTTGAACATAAATGGATAACTGTATTATTCAAGGCAGGGAACATGGAGAACCATGCTGCAATATCTGGATTTTTTTTTTAAATAAAACCATTTTTTCCGTCTGACATCTTGCATTATGCAAGTTCCATATTCTCATGGTAATAGTCGTCCTTCTGTTAAATCTTTTTGTACCTCTGAATACATTGTACACTCCAAATATTTGTATGTGTGCGTGCATGATAACTTTATAATTCATAAAACATTTAGAGCCAACATCAAAACTTTAGGAAATTTTCTATGATTTGTGTAGACACAAGAAAATTTTGGATAATATAAAATCCTTGCAACCTGAGAATTTCTGTGGCGATGGTTCACAAATCTTTGGTAAGGCTCCTACAAGCTAAGAAGAGGAATCAGCTATTAGGTCTCTTAGTAATTTCTTTTAAATTTTCTTTAACATACTCTCTCTTTCTCTCTTTCCCTACAAAACAATTTCCTAGTAGCAAATAATTAAAAATAGACACTCAGAATTTGTTATTGTGATACAGCTTGAAGCCTCTTCTTCTGTGATAAATAAACATGTTGTATCAAATAGTTAAACTAGGTTACAGAAAACATATATATCTGACATATTGAAATTGAAATTGGCAACGGGAAAGAAACAAACAAGCAGGCTAACTATACACATTTGCAAGCGTGTAAGTTGCAAAGTGAATGCTAGCAAAATTTTTGTCCCTATGTTTTAAATAACAAGAAGGAAGTTAAAAAAAAATGCTAAGATCTATGAAAATCCAATAATATTGCGTTAGAATGAAAGAGTTATCCTTGAATAATAATTATTATTTAACTTTAACATGATTTTTTATATCTGTTGCTGACATAAAAAATGGAAATTTCTAATTAAGAAACGAAGTTACTTCTCTTTAGAAGGCTGGATGAAATAAACAGCATCCAAAGATGGTAATGGTTGCCTTCTCCGGAATAGATCTTCCACCACTGCAATGAGATGTTAACAAGTTTACTATATCAATAATTTAACAGAGTAACCATAGAACAGATGTTATGGTCAGTTGGTTCAGTAAATATAAAGGAAAAACCCAAGATGCAATGAACAAAGAAAACATCTAATTTAATGCACAATAATCAGACTGAAACGAACTTGACAAATGTACATTGCCAATTGGAGTGGAGAGGACTACATACTGGAGAAAGACAGAGACTAACTAATATCATGCGCAACATGATAATATAGCTTAATGAATGAGAGAAATTGTGGCAAATGATTTTGTATTTTGGACAAGTTCTTTATTCCTTCTATCAAGTTCTTTAATCAAATGATGACCGGATGTTGTTTTTAAGATTAATATAACCTCTATTAAATATGTGTTGCGGAATTTAAAAAAAAAAAATCCATTTGTCATCATTGAGTTAGAGAATTCGATGGCAAGCATATAAAAACTTGATGTAAGTTTTGTTCTTAACTCCTTATTTTCCTCCAATCACTTAAAATAGCATACATGCTGAGAAGCACTCCTAATCTTACTGTCTGATTTTCTTAAAATTCTTGGAAGAAAAGAGTGGCATTTGGCACCAATAATCACTTCTTAAGTGTTAGACCATTATATGATAACAAGTGCTTCTAACAAAGCCAGTGAAGTCCACCATCCACTCTTTACATTTTTCTCTTGCGCCCTCAGTCAGAGTAAATGGGTTCTTGAAGAAGAAAAGCAGAAAAAGAGATAAACTCAAAAACAGCCATATTATTTTGTAGGTTCTCACAGGAAATTTCTTGGTCTGTAATATCTGCCATTTTACACGAATGTGACATAACTTTAACCGTGACTTTATCCATTATGAGCACCTGTGAAAGTAAGGAAATACTTGCTAACATCAGCTATCAACTAAGATCAGATGCGAAGATATAAAACATGGTAGAAGGTGAAAAATATACATATTAAAGTCTGAAGACACACCTTCCATGCTTTCGAATCGGGTGACCTTGCCGAACTAAGCATTTCATATAATAACCCTATTAGCATCCAACCGTGAAAATGATTACCAAACAAGTCACGAAAGTGAAGCCAATACACGGACAGCACTTAATTAAATTTCGTCTTCTACTTGATTTAATAAAAAAAAATGAAAAGATCACAGTTACCAAATTCATGGTTCTTTCCAGGCAATTTTCTATCAGAGAAACCTACAGATTCATTTTCTAGATGATTGGTCGCACACATCAAAGTTAAAAATAAAACAAGGAGAAACATAAAACGAAAAATTAAAAAAAAATAAAATTCCCAAACATGACATATTAGTTTAGTTTCAATTCAAACGACAGGCTCCGAAATTTATTTTCTAAACCAAATGAAATGCAGATGCAGAACTACGGAATTTTCTGCGAGGATGCTTCGATGCTGAGTTCTGTTTAACAGAGAGAAATTGAAGCTTCAAAGCCAGGGTTCTGACCCAACATTTCTCGAGAAACAAACGGAAAACGAAGGTAAAAACAAAAACCAAAATAGAAATGCGAAGCTGAACGAAGCAAGTCATAGAAGTGAAGCCAACACATGCACAGCACTTAATTAAATTTCGTCTTCTATTTGATTTAAATATAAAAAAAAAATGAAAAGATCACATTTACGAAATATATCTTTTCACGCAACTTTCTATCAGAGGAACCTACGGATTCAGTTTCTAGATGATTGGACTCATCAAAGTTAAGGAGAAAAATAAAACGAAAAATTAAAAAAAAAAAATCACAAACACGCATATTCGTTTGGTTTCAAATGACAGACTCCGAAATTTAATTTCCAAACCAAATGAAATGCAGATGCAGAGCTACGGAACTTTCAGCGAGGATGCTTCGATGCTGAGCTCTGTTCGACAGAGAGAAATCGAAGCTTCGAAGCCAAGTTTTTAATTCTAAGCCAACATTTCTCGGGAAACAAAGGGAACACGAAGGAAAGAGAAATTAATGCGAAGCTGAACGAAACGGATCGTACGATCACGGCTGATTTGGCGGAAGGGCTTGTACTCTGATGCACCGCCGTAGGACGTTTCGGAATCGGAAAAGGACATTGTTGCTTGCAGCGAGTGCTCGTGATTGGAGTTCTGAACGCAGATTTGACAATCGAGAACGATGGAGAGTCGGGAGAGAGAGAGAGAGAGTGAGAGAGAACGTTGGAGTCGTTGAATGAGCCTGAGAAAGTCGTTATGTATATGAAGGGCAGAGGAGGAACGAAGTACGTGTGCCTTCGAACTTGAGTTTCGGTTACGGTTTGCGCTCTCGAATCTCAATCGATGTCAAACCCAACGCCTTTTACTGGATTCAAACGCTGTCGTTTTGTTAGAGTTTTATTTTATTTTATTTCTTGTGATTAACTGATTATCCTGCCGATTGCTATGCAATTCTTTTCCACCGAACAGTACCTAGAATTAAGATTACCACGACATCATAGGATTTATGGAAAAAAGAAAGGGGCTTTTTCTTTTTTTTTAGCCACTTTTAATGTATACTTTGTAAGATATTTACCAGAATGGGGCTTTGCCTTCTTTTTTTTTTTTGTGAAAAGAAGGGGGTCACAGCCTAACTAAATGCTACGAGGGAACACTATAGAGACACTATCAGCCAAAAGAGAAAAATGGATAAAGTTAGGAGCAAAATAAAAAATTCTATCGTTATCAATCATGGTAAGACAATTTTTAGCAAGGGTGTCAACAACTCGATTTGATTCACTTAGAACATGGTTCCATTTGATGACAACTCCATCAAGGTTAGCTACAAAATCTGGCACGTAGATGAGAGTGTGCAGGATCATATCCTTTAGAGAGTAAATGCATAGCAATCTGAGCATTGATTTAACATACATATCATGAAAGCCATGACTAATGGCCAACGAATGCTAGTTAACACACCCAAGGTTCAGAGTGCAAAACCGAACAAAATTCGAGGTTCTTTGCAAAGGCCAAAATGAAAGCTCCATGAAAATCACGTAAATTTGATTGTGGGATGCAAGTGGATATTCACAAATCTTTGGAATAAAATATAGGGAGACATTTGCCCTAGTAACAAAAATAAATATGATGAGAATTATTTTTCCTGGCTGCCCATTTTGGCTGGAATGTTGTAGCAGTTTGATATTAAAAATGCTTTCCTTCATGGAGACCTAGAAGAGGAAATCTACATGCAATTCTTCTAGGATTTGATTTTCATGGTGGAAAGAATAAGGTATGTAGGCTCAAAAGGTTTGTATGGTCTCAAACAATCGTCCTAAGCATGGTTTGTTTAAAGATTCACCTAGGCTATGACATCCCTGAAGGTACAAATACAGTCAAGGTGATTATACTCTTTTTATAAAGCATTCCCTTGATGGTAAACTCACTCTTCTCCAAGTCTATATAGATGATATGATCGTTGCAAGTGATGTGAGATAGAAAAAACAAGCTCTAAAGGAGAAGTTGACAACCCAATTTGAAATGAAGGACTTGGGAAAGTTAAAGCACTTTCTTGTGATATAGGTTGCCTATTCCAGAAAAGTATCGTTATCTCCTAAAAAAGTATATACTTGACCTTCTCAAAGAAATAGGCAAATTGGGATGTAAGACATCCTAAATAACAATTGAATAGAACCACAAGTTTAAAAGTGAAGAAAGTCTAGTAGTAAAAAAGTCCTAACACTAGACATTTGTGGGGAAGATGATCTATGTTGAGAAATATACGAGGGGAGTAAAACAGCGGGGAGAACTCCACTTGTTGAGAATAACGATCATACTAATTTTATAAAGCATTCCTTTAATGGCAAGCTCATTCTTCTCCAAGTCTTACTTCGACAACAAAATGTTTGCAAAAATAAAGGCAAATTATGCCCAACAAGTTTATGTTAGAAATAATAATTATTTTTTTAACAAGAAGATAACAATAAAACATATTAGGCCCAATGTTGCCCAATAGGTAGAGAGACTACAAAAAGATGTAAAAAGAAATAAAAAATATTAAAAAAAGAAAGATGGAAAATAGAATAAGAGAGGATAAAATTAGGTGCTCACAATAATTATATTAATTATTTATATTTAGTGAGTTGTGTTTTGAGTAATCTAATTAAGTGAGTCTTTTAAACTACTAAAGGATGTTATATGGGCCTAATGAGTGATACTATTATTGGCCAACTTCGACATAATGAGAACCCTATAGAGTCAATAAATGAGGAAGCTGATTATGGTCCCCAAAATACTAAGCCACACAGTTATCTCTCTCCCTATCTGAAGACTACAAAATTGAGGAATTAAAGGGCTTAGGTTGAAGAAGAATTATAAGACCAACCCCTTTTATTTGTGCTCGTAATTATAATAAGTTTTCAACATCAATCAAATAATCAATAACTATGGATCCAAATATTTATTATAATCCTTAATAATCTGGCACGTTATAGATCTTAGGACTGTTGATATATTATTCTAAGATGGTATGCCTATAGAATTTTGTCTTCCAAATAAAAAATAAACACAAAATCTTAACATAGTCTTGAGACAAGACCATGTTTAATTTTATCAATTGTCCTTCTCTTATATATGATGTGTTGCTGCATATGAAAGTTTAAATTGCTTATGATTCAAACCCCAATCTTGTGTTTCACCATTCACCAACACACACCATGACTTATTTCCACAACACCATAATTTTAACTCATCCCTAGCTAGTTAAACTTAATATATAGTATTTGATGTTGTATAGCTTATGTAAATAAAGATTAATGTGTTTTATATTTACATAAATATGACGAATTTTGGTGTCAATCTTTAAAAAAAATATCAATTCTGGTTTGTATAAATTTAAAGTTTCAAAAATAATAATATTTCATGTATTTAGATGTGTCACATCACATATCATGTCAAAGTAGTCACTGATATGACATATCTGTTGAACCAAAGATGAATAAAACGTCTAGCCCCTAAAACGTTTTGATGATAACAAGATTATTAAAATTTATGATAGTCTAATATGTTGTGTTTTGCAGGAATTAAGTGCTTTGAGACCTTAAGCGTCCATAAAAACACACTGATGTTATCGCTCTATTTTTAACTTAGCTTTTATTTGTTTTATTTATGAGCGTTCATATACTTGTTAAACATGTTGTCCAATGTTTTTCCAGATAAGCGTCCAAGTATTTGGAACATCCTTAATGATCTTTCAAGGCGTCCAAAATTGTTTTATTATAAATGCCGCTTTTATAAAGGATTTTTACGCTATAGCACTTATATATTTGGACGAAGCTATCCTATGTAAAAGAACCCTTAACAAGCTTCCTTGAAAATCGACTATGTGTTTCAACGAATTTACATATACTTTGTCTTTTCGCATGTGTGAAGCAAGTTTCAAATCAGACAAAAAGCTTTGATACTTGGTACAAGCTGTTTGTGAAAAAAAAAAAAAAAACAAGTCAACCTATCAAAAGAAATACCAAAGTAGTTCAACAAAGAGATAAAAGTTAGAAGCACCTTACGCATATCAAAAAAGAGAAACTTCTTTTTAGTATAATCTCCTCTGCTACGAGCGGCGTCAGAATCTCTCTCCTCAACTTTTTTTGATGCACTATTTCATGTATTAAATACACTCAAAATAGGAAGAAGCTCTATTTCACAACGAATATTTCCCACGCTTTTATAAGTAACGAAGCTACATAAGTTGTGCAAAAATTCTGTCACTCTTTGGATGATCTCTTTGTGTTCTAAATCTTTCACATCCTTGTATTCACAAAGTTATCTCTACTTGAGCTTAGCTTGTAACTGCTCACTTTTGTGAGCTATTGTTCAAAGTTTATCTTGTGAAAGCTTGGAGAGGCTTAGTGTTAAAGAATACTTGGGGTTAAAATAATCTTGGGTGAAGATTATTTCGTTGTGAAGCTTGAAGATGCTTAGAGAATACTTGTTTGTGTAAGCTATTTGCTTAGTGGAACACCATCAAGTTGAAGGAACTGGATGTAGCTCTTAGTTAAAAGTGAACTAGTATAAAACTCCCTTTTCTTTTGTTCTTCACATTTTTATTGGATATCTTTCAGTGCTTACGAAAACTTGTTTATGAAAAAGATTTTGAAAATACACAATACACAATTCAAGCCCCTTTCTTGTGTGTTTTTTGTTTATTTCAATATTTAGATATATGTCGCATCATCACTAAATAACAATAACATTTAAAAAATAAATTTATTAAACCAAAATTAACACTTTTTTAAGGATTAAAATCATAATTTTCCATATTTATCGACACTAAAAATATATTTAATCTTATAAATAAATATGTTAGACTTGAAGTCCCACATTGGGTGGGCAAAATTGTTGGCTACCCCACCAAGTCTATAAATAAAGCCTTGGTGGACCCTTTACATTCATCCCAAAATCTTCTTCTTTCTTTTATATTTGTTTTGTTTACTAAGAGAAAAAGTCATAGAGAAAAAATAGGTTCTCTTGTAAGGTTCTCTTAGTAGTGATATTCTCCTATTTTCTAGAGACAGTGTTAATGTTCTCTCTTAGTGTTTAGAGAGAAGTATTGTAATTTCTTCCATAGTGTGAAATTCTTTTTCTTGCCCATTTGTCAGTCTTTTTCTCATCTCTTATTTTAGCTACGTGATATTATTCTATCACTCTAGTTCTTAACAGTGGTATCAGAGCTAATAGGTTGCTGATATTATTCCGTTGTGACATGCTGGTACGGTGCCAGATTCATAAGAAAATTCGTAGTATGCTCTATGGTTGTAGCTTAGTTTGATTTCCACATCAGAAAAGAATTTTTCTTGCTGCTAGTAATATAGTGTGGTAGTGTGGAAGTGCATGTCTAGGAAAGTTCTAGTTAGGAAAGACTTGGTATTTAAATGTGTCCATTGGTGACCCACCTCTCTTTCTGGGAACTTACTTGGTGTATTGATTCACGAATTACAGTCACTATTCTAGTATATGATACTATTCACAGTGGAAATTGTGTAAGCCAATTCAACTAAAAAATTATTTGATATAAAACCATGACAGCAAAATACGAGATAGAGAAGTTCAAGGGGAGTAATTTCTCCTTGTGGAAATTGAAGATAAGGGCAATTTTGAGGAAAGACAACTGTCTAGATGCAATTAAAGGCAGACCTGTAGATATCACTGATGAAAAGTGGAAAGAGATGGATGACAATGTTGTTGCCAATTTGCACTTAGCAATGGCAGATTCAATTTTGTCCAGTGTTGCGGAGAAAAAGACTGCAAAGGAGATTTGGGATGCTCTCATCAAATTGTACGAGATCAAGTCACTTCACACCAAAATATTCTTAAAGAGGAAACTCTACACTCTTCGAATGAGTGAATCCACATCGGTGATGGATCACATCAACAATCTAAACACTCTATTTGCTCAGCTTACAGTATCATATTTCAACATCGCAAAAATGAACGTGCGGAGCTTCTACTTCAGAGTTTACCAAATTCATATGATCAACTAATCATCAACATAACAAATAATAATATGTTGGTCGTCTATCCTTTGATGATGTTGCCAGAGCTATTCTTAAAGAAGAATCCAGGCGAAAGAATAATGTAGATAGGTTGGAAAATTCAAGCAGGCAGAGGTTTTAACAATGACGAGAGGCAAATCAATGAAATGTGGCTCCAGTGGCAGTCAAAATCATGGTAGATCAAAATCTCGAAGAAGAAGAATCTCAAATGCTACAATTATGACATGAAAGGACACTTGAAGAAAGATTGTTGGTACAATAAGAAGAATGGAGGAAAGAACTTTGAAGCATCAACCTCTCAAGGTTGTGCTTCAAGTACCTCAAATGATGGAGAAGTCCTGTATAGCGAAGCAGCAATAATTTCTAAAGGTGAAAAACAACTAATGATGTTTGAATAGTGGATTTAGGTACAACTTGGCACATAAGTCTATGCCGAGATTGGTTTTGCACTTATGAGCCTATTTCGGAAGGATCCGTGTCATGGGAAATGATCATGCCTTAGAAATTGCTGGAGTTGGTGCTATTAATTGAAAATGTATGATGGTACTATTCGCACAGTTCAAGGGGTACGACATGTGAAGGGCTTAAAGAAGAACTTATTGTCCATTGGGCAATTGGATGACCTCGGGTGTAAGATCCATACTGAAGGTGGAATCTTAAAAGTAGTGAAAGGAAATTTTGTAGTGATGAAAGCAAAGAAGATCACAGCTAATCTATATATGCTTTTGGGAGATACATTGCAAGAAGCATATGCATCAGTTGCAGTAGCAAGCTAAGAAGAAGCAACGATGATGTGGCATCGTAGACTCAGTCATTTGTCAAAACGAGGCCTGAAAGTCCTTGTGGAACGTAATCTCATGCCTGGGCTCAAAACGGTGAATTTACCTTTTTGTGAGCATTGTTGTGATAAGCAAGCAGCATAAATTGAAGTTTGTTGAAGCAAAACAAGAGCACGAAGTTCAAGAGCCAAATGAGGTCAATGATGAAGAAACTCAACGAACAAGACGTCAGATAAGGAAACCATCTTGGCACTCAAATTATGTCATGGCAAGCCATGATGCGTACTGTCTCCTAACTTAAGAAGGAGAACCATCAACCTTTCAAGAGGCTTTGAGGAGTTCAGATGCTTCTCAATGGATGGCAGCAATGCATGAAGAAATGGAAGCCTTACATAGAAATAAAACATGGGAGCTTGTTGAACTTCCAAAGGGTCGAAAATCCATTAGAAACAAATGGGTATACAAGATCAAACGAGTTGGCAATGATCAAGTGGAGCGATATCGTGTAAGATTGGTGGTCAAAGGATATGCTCATAAAGTAGGTATTGACTTTAATGAGATATTCTCGTCGGTTGTCAGATTGACCACAATCAGAGTTGTTCTAGCTATGTGTGCTGCATTTGATTTACATTTTGAGCAACTAGATGTAAAGAATGCTTTTCTCTATGGAGAACTTTAAGAAGAAATATATATGCTTCAACTAGAAGGCTTTAAAGAACAAGGAAAAGAAAACTTGGTTTATAGGTTGACCAAATCTCTGTGCGGTCTTAAGCAGGTGCCAAGATGTTGGTACAAGAGATTTGATTCTTTCATTATTAGCCTTGGTTACAACAAACTAAGTACAAACCATTGTACGTACTACAATAGGTTTGATGATAATGATTTCATCATTTTGCTGTTGTATGTGGATGACATGTTGGTAAGCCCCGGCAAAGATCAAATCCAAGAATTGAAGACATAGTTGGCTAGGGAGTTTAATATGAAGGACTTAGGACCAACAAACAAGATTTTAGGGATGCAAATTCATCGAGACAAAAAAGATAGGAAGATTTGGCTTCTCAAAAGAATTACTTATAGAAGGTCTGTGGCACTTCAACATGCAAGACTGTAAGCCAATTTCAACCCTACTTTCTGTCAATTATAAATTATCCTCAAGTATGAGTCCTAGCAATGAAGCGGAAAGAATGGAAATGTCTCAAGTACCGTATGCATCAGTGGTGGGAAGCCTTATGTATGCCATGATTTGTACAAGACTAGACATTGCACAAGCAGTAGGAGCAGTTAGCAGATTCATGGCAGATCTTGGTATAGAGCATTGGAATGCTGTTAAGAGGATCCTTAGATATATTAAAGGAACCTTGGGTGTTGCATTATGTTTTGGAGGATTAGAATTTATTGTCAGAGGCTATGTCGATTCGGATTTTACAGGTGATCTTGATAAAAGAAAATCTACTACTGGCTACATGTTTACACTTGCAGAAGGAGTGGTAAACTGGTTATCTAAATTACAAACCATTGTAGCTTTATCTACTACGGAAGCTGAATATATGGCAGCTACTCAAGCATGCAAGGAGGCTATTTGGATTCAAAGGCTAATGGAAGAACTTGGGCACAAGTAGCAGAAGACCATTGTGTATTGTGATAGTCAGAGCGCCTTGTACATTGCAAGGAATCCAGCCTTTCATTCTAGGACAAAGCACATAGATGTTCAATACCACTTTGTTCAAGAAGTAATAAAGGAAGGAAGTGTGGATATATAGAAAATTCATACCAAAGACAACCTAGCAGATGTTATGACAAAGCCAGTTAACACTGACAAATTTATATGGTGTCGATCCTCTTATGGCCTATCGGAAATGTAAGCAACAAGGAATGGCAAGGTAGAAAGAGTGATGTGAAGATATGATTGACTCAATCAAATCCTCAAGTGGGAGAATTGTTAGACTTGAAGTCCCACATCAGGTGGGCAAATTGTTGGCTACCCCACCAAGTCTATAAATAAAGCCTTGGTGGACCTTTTACATTCATCCCAAAATCTTCTTTTTTCTTTTATATTTGTTTTGTTTACTAAGAGAAAAAGTAATAGAGAAAAAATAGGTTCTTTTAGTAGTAGTATTCTCCTATTTTCTAGAGCGAGTGCTAATGTTCTCTCCTAGTGTTTAGAGAGAAGTATTGTAATTTCTTCCATAGTATGAAATTCTTTTTCTTGCCCATTTGTCAGTCTTTTTCTCGTCTCTTATTTTAGTTGTTTGATATTATTCTGTCACTCTGGTTCCTAACAAAATATGCATGCATCTTATTTCATTGAATCCAACTTTCAAATTTACTTTATTACATTAAATACAACACAATTTGTTGATTCGGTGCAACAAGGTATTAAGATGTGCTATTATTTATTTAAAAAATAGTGTATGTATTGATAGTGTAAAATGTTTTTACACTGTTATTCCAATCACAATTATTACACGTATAATAAGTTTTTTAGCTTATACAATAACTAACTTAAAAATCATTTATAATGATTTCTAGTTGGTTGATTGTGTAAATTTTTTTACAATAACTCTACATAGAAATTAAACTTTTATTATTTATATCGACCAAAAAATTAGTTATCGCACATTAAATATTATATGATTTTTTCTGTAAAAGAGCCAAACTTCTATGCCATAGCCTTTTCGTTAATATATATGGTGTGTCACTTTATTTTCCTATTAGCAAAAAGAAGAACCTTGACTTCGTTTTCTTAGTAACAAGAACCTTGGCTATCTTATTGATTGACACTTAAAATTATACAACCTTAAATATCTTTTGCTTCCTCAAATTTGGTCCAATTTTGTTTTTGATCCTTAAATTTAAAAGTGATTTTTTTTAGTCTCTTAATTCGGAAATAACTTATTTTTAGTTCTTATTTTGTGATCTTTTTAGGTCTAAAAGGACTAAAAGTGAGCTATTTTCAAATTAGGAGACTAAAAAAGTCACTTTTAAATTTGAGGGACCAAAAGCAAACTTGACTCAAATTTGAGAGACTAAAAAGATATTTAAGTCAATTATATATGAATTTTTTTTTTTTTGAAATGTTTTGGTGAAACTTTTAAAGTCATGTCTAAGTTAAAACAAATTAAGGCATACCAAAGGATTTGGTCTACCAAAGGCATAAACAGATGAGGTTTTAAATTGCAATCCATAACTATTTCTAGGTCACAATGTCAATTTGGGATTTATTATATCTGCACCACAACTACAAAATATAATTGTATATCTGCATTTGCTCACAATTGTCTGCAATATTATGGTTTTGGAGGTTTTATACAATGTTCCGCAACCATAACCAGAATTTAAAACCTCAATATTAACAGAGGAACCATTGTGATTGGAGTCTCTTGATGATCCATGAACCAATGAACCATGTATCTGCACTCTTTCGACACTAATAATTCCTGTGGTAGTGTAACCTTTTATTTATTATCTAATTATAAAGTGTGTGCGCGCACGTGTCTATATATATTGTACATTTTCTTTGTTACTCATTAGTTAATAGCTATCATGTCTCCTTGATGAATTGAAGAAAACCCTTCGCTTTGCGGAGCACTGTATTGCGCCATCGTACATTTCATTGACGCCGTACTTAAACTTGAACCCAGTCTTCAAGAACTTTCTTGATGATAAACCACCGAACTTCGACCACCATTTGTGGTATCCCATATGTCACTGCACCATAATTTTTTTTTTAAAAAGTTTGATTAATTAGGTCTTGAATACAGATTACAGAAACAAAGATATGTAAAAACATAAAACATAAAAAGAATAAAATATTATGCTTACTTTGGTACTGTTATGTGATAACCAGGATATCTTCAACGAAGTAATTCATACATCTGATAAAATGACATTTGGTCCGACGAACATATATACCTTCCATTAGCATTATCATAATCAAAAAGAAATAAAAGAGCACGGGCGGCATTATCTATGAGCACCATGTATGAGTTTGTGAGATACTCGTATTGACTCTGGTCTCCTAGAACAGGTACACTTGAAATATATCAGAGTGTTATATATACTTCAAATATCAGAATCACAAGAAAGAATAAATGTGTTTTTCTTTTCTTTCGCTTTTAAAATCCGTAGATATACCGTGCAAAAAAAATCCGAATACATATAAAATGCATTGAATATGGTTAATTAATCATTTCCCTTTGAAAAACTAACTATACATATTTAATTGAGTTTTCTTTACTTTTTATTCTAAATTATTATATTCAATTATGAAATAGGTCATGAAAATTATCACCATTACTTTTTTTAGCAGTGGATAATTATATATATGTATATATAGCATCTTTTGATATATAATATGATCGAACTTTGTAAAATGATACATCTAATAATTTTTCACAAAAGTAAATTTTATTAATTGATCCAATTAAGTTTACAAAAATCCATATATTTTAAAATTAATTAATACTTTATTACATCACTTTGTTTTGATGTATGACATGTTATTTAAAATGTAAATAAATATATATTATTAGACTACATATATACTAATGTTCAATCATATAAATTTGATATATACAATCATCAGTATAATATTATATTATTTAACGTTTAGATCTATATATTTTTTTAAAATTATTAAATATGTTATTTTATAAATTTTAACACTAGTTTTGATGCGTGCACAAAGACACATATATTAAGGGTTGTCTGTCCTCAAGTAAAAATGTGATTAAACAATTTTATCAAAGATGATTGGTGTAATTTTTTATGTTGTACCAACTATCTTTAAGTACATAAAAAATTACATCAATCATCTTTAATGGAGTTGTTTAACTTTATTTTTACTTGGAGTAAGTTACACAACTCCTATATATTAATATCTAGCTTATAAAAAGTTATATCTTAGAACTGATAAACAAAATTGAGTTACACAGTGATTATAGAAAAGGTAGCTAGAAACATTACAAAAAACTTCATTTGCTAACGAAAGATATTAGTTTTTAAACTTATTTTTATTAATATAGTTTTGCCTGATAAGAAATTTAGTAATATAAATATGGTGGATCAACCACACTAATAGTATGGTATATCGTCAATACATCATATAATTAATATAGACTCACAAAATCTATATTAATAAATAACCAATTTAATTAAGTTAAATAAAAATTATACTAATAGAAACAAGTCTAATTATTGATATTTTCCCTTTATTAGTTTAAGAATTTTTTAGTGAAAGTTGTGATTGTAGCTGTGTAAATTAATTATAACCAACTATCTCATGTGTATAAAAGAGGTAAGATAAAAAAAAAATGCAATGATAAGAAATGTGTAGAAGATGGTAATTATTATAATTTTTTAATCAAGTTTGTGCATATATTTTAGTCACAGTTCACAATAAAGAATTCCATACAGATATTTGTCATGAAAATGGGAACATGCATGTGTTTTAATTTCTTCCAATTTTCAATGTGGGGAACGCCGAGCAAGTTCAGGTAATCAAGTACACACACATGCATAAATAATGATTTGGGCTTATCAAAACAATCAATTAAATACATACCTATGATCATGGCAAGTACTACATGGACAGATGAAGGTATATTGGGACAAATAAAGGGGTCCAAGGACCAAGGAAGTACCAAACTCACCACCTCCAATCCATTCTGTTTTCCAAACTCTAAAGCAGCCCTCTCAGTTTAAAATTTTGGAGACCAAGTACGAAGAGGTTACAAGATTGCCACTTCGGCAAATTTCAAGGTCACTCCATGTTTCTTCATCCACCACATCAAGACCACTACCATTGTATAAAACCATGGCTGCACTAGAAGTGACCACTCATTTCACAGTCCTTTGACTCTAGGCACGCCTTGAAAATGCCTAGTGTTCCTTCCACACCTCGCTTTGTCACTGTTTCTTCGGGCTCTTGGCCATGAACATCCATTGGGTTTGCAAGATGGAAGACTCCCACACACCCTTAATGGCTTTGTCAAAACTACCAACTTGATCAAGGTCAGCATGGAAGATTGGAGCCTGTTTGGTGCTTCTGGTAAGTTTGTGAGATAGCTGAGGTCTTTCTTGTATTCTAATCTAACAGATATTTGAATCAGAAAACTATTCATGAAATTAATATTGCTAGCTCGATTATATATCAACTAATTGATTTGCTAATTATCCATCTAAAACTGTATTTTTTTATGAGATTTCTCTCTTTTGTCCATTTTTTGTTGGTTGAGCAATGCTCAATAGTTTCAATATCTAATTGTCAAGGTCATCAAATTTTAATAATCCAATTAAAGGTGAAGCCCTTGAAATTATGTCATAAATGAGAATTTAAGTAGAATACATTCATAGAGCAAAGATTTTTTACAGATCTAAATCACCTGTCCCGTATTGTGTCCTAATTTCCTATCCCACCACTAAATGTTGACACATCATTTAAAATATTCACATGTATTTTTTTTGTCTTTTTTACATTGCCCTTAATACCCTTATTCCTATCCCTCTTTGGTTACATTAATCCCTTTCTCGTCACCCGCTGACTAGGAGTGTTCAAAAAAACTAAATTGTTTGAGAACTAAATTGAACTGACTATAAAAACTAAACTATTTTTATAAAAAATTGAACTAAACTATTTTTATAAAAAACTAAACCGAACTATTTGAGAACTGAACCGAACTATTTGAGAATCAAATTGTTTAGGAATTAAATTGAACTAAATCAAACTGTAAAAACTGAACCATTTTTATAAAGGAGTAAAAATTCTCAATGCAAAAAAATAGTTCAGTTTGGTTCAATACAGATCAGTTTGGTTTAAATAGTTCAGTTCAGTTCCAAGTACAGTTCAGTTCGGATTTGAGAAAATAGTTTACCAAACAGTTCAGTTGGCTTGCCTGAACTATTTTTCAGTTGAGTTCGATTTGATGAATTATTTTTTAAGTTCAATTCAGTTTTCACGTAGTTTAGTTCAGTTCACCTATTTTAAACACCCTTACCGCTGACACCCATCTCATTATGCTAACATTAGTGTTCGACATTCACTGATAGCGGACAATGGTGATTGCTTCATTCGCGTCCATTTGGGTATGACGTACAACCTGGCTTTTGGTAAGAAATATGAAAGCGCCAATTTGGATATGTGGCACACGGTTATCACACTGCAGGTCTGAAGGTGATTAACGTAATGCGATGGTGCCGGTTATCAATATTGGTGTTCGGCATTCATATAGAGCGCAATGCAGTGGGTGTGGGGTGCAACGAGAAAGGGATTAATGAAATCAAAGGGGTTAGGAATAAGGACATTAAGGACAATGTAAACAGGATAAAACATACATATAGATATTTTAAATGACGTGTCAGCATTTTAGTGGTGGGACAGAAAATTGGGGCACAGTAAGAAGACCGGTGATTTGGATCCATTTTTTACACTATTATTCAATTATGAATTGCTAATTAAAAAATGTTAACTTTGTAATAATTATTTTAAAAATTGTATTTAAAGTGATTTCTAGTTAATTAACTGTGTAAAAAGTTTTTTTTGTCCAACACGGTTACTGTAAAGATTTTTACATTGTTAATTACTAAAAGAGAAAATAAGCTATGTATTGATAGCGTAAAACAATTTTACATCATTACCCAATTGCAAACTAATATGTATTGTAAATTTATTGACTTTTATAATAATTACCTTAAAAGTCATAGCAACTGCAATTTCTGATTGATTAATAGTAAAAAAAATTTTACACTAATAATGCATTATCATTATTCTCTTAATTAAAATCATCTTAGATGTTAATCTATGATTAAATGATAATGTAAAAAACATTTACACTATCAACGCATTTTAATTAGATTTGTGTAAAAATTATACTAACAATGGTTCAAAATTAAACTTCATAAATAATTAATTTGTACAAGTGAAATGAAAGCCAACATTAATTGTTGAGCCAAAGACTTCAAATGATCAATTTTATTTCTACCGTCTAATACTAAATTAAGAGCATGCAAAATTATACCCAATTTCATCACTACCTAGTTCCTAAAAATAATTATAAACAAGGAAAGAAGAGGAAGCAAACATGAACAATTCGGTTTCTACATGCACGTACAAAGAATGAGAACGAGGGAAAAGTGTCTTCAATTTGTAGATGCGGCTCATTTTGACAAAAGAACCGTAGGCAAATTCATTAGAAGACGCATAATTAGCCAAGATGCCACATACCCTGTCCCGCCAGTTACACAAACTGTACCTTTCTCTTCTTCCATATCTTTCTTCCTCATTCCATTGTCTCCTTCACTCTGCCGAGTAATTTGTGTTTGCAAGGGGAAATATTTAAAGTTCACTTAAATGCCTAACTCCAGGGCGCTAGTTAAGGGTCCTTCTTAATTGATACACGCAATTCCAGCTATTTTAGCAATATTGTTAATTAATGTATGGTATTGCTAGCTAGCTGTACTACCATGTTACTTCTGAAAGTAAACGCATTGAGTTGTTCTCTCTTCATTTAGTGTATTGCGTTGTGCGACTTCTATTATACTACAACTTTCAATAATGTCATGTTCTAAATGTGTCCGTCAATTAAAAATATCAAAATGACTACGATTTTAACTACGTTTTTGCTTTTGTCTTTATTAACAAATCTATAGAGCTGATAGATTGTTCAGGTAAGTTCTTCCCAAAGAATACTATATATCTCCTAGGTGTAGAAGACCGGCATATATATAGGATTAGTTACTTCTCCTGGTTTATCATTAGGAACTTATTCAATAAGATTATTTCGGCAAGGGTAATGTTATATTTTCCTTTCTACAATTTTTTATTTATAGATTTTCCAAGTATTAAATAAAAAAGTAATGAATTTAATATATTGAAAGTATTAAATGCATTTAATAAAGTAAGACCATTACTAGAGGATTTGTAAGAGAATTTAGAATTATTCTTTCAGTAACTGTAGCAGTTAAGGATCTTATGCTATTAAGGAGAAATTAATGAATAATTAGTTGGTAATTACTAAGTAATTAATGAAATTATTATTGCAAACAAGGTTGTTTCTTGTGGGACACCTCTGTCGGTTCTTACATATCTCGGGCAATCAAATCCAATATAGATTAGTAAGAAATACACGTCTAAAATTAATTAAAAAAGAGATACACTTTTAAAAATTTTACTAACTCTATTTTTATAATAAAGCCAATATCAAAAATGAGATTGTAATTTAAGGGGTTATTTTGGTTTGCCTATAATTTCTATTTCCATTTTTACTTAAAACAATGTTGAAATATGTTTGCTAAAATTTTAAAAAAATTTTGTTTGAAAACGTTTCCAAAAATAAGTCTAAAACTGAAAAAAAAAAAAAATCATTTCTAAGGCTTCAGAAGGAAAAGTGATAGGAAAGAAAGTGAAAAATTGAAATAAAAGAAAAGTAAAAGTGAAGAGATGATTTTTTAAGTTGTTTAGTAAGAGGATAAATAAAAGGAAAAAAGTTAAATTTTTCTTTTCTCTTATTTAATTCGATAAAAAGTTTTTAAAGAAAAGTAAAAACATGCATATAAATTAAATAACATAAGTACATATAAATATTGTGCTTATCTATCTATCTATCTATATATATAGTAAAGTATGGGGAGATTTGAACGTATGTAAGCATGTTGATGCAAACTTAAATTTTATAATAATCGTTTAGATCTAATAAAATTTAACAGAATTAATTTTATTTTAATGACGATTAATTGTTTACATTAATGATATTTATTACATAGGTCTTAATGTAACATTTACTGTGTTCATGTTAGTCTTTTTTTTGGTTACATTTAAATGTAACTTTTTTTAATAATAGATAAAATAAAATATTTTATTTAAATAGTATTAAATATTGTATTTATTAAATCCAATAAATTTATTACATTTACTACTTCACTATAAATTTATTAAATTGTATGACTTTCATTAGAATCTATCTATATAAAAAAATATTGTTAAACAAAAAGTAATTATATAAATTTAATACCTATATATATATATATATAATATATATATATATATATATATATAATATATATTTTAAAACCAAAACGACGATAAAAAAATTAGATATATAAATAATATAATAATAATATTAAATATCATATTAATACTTATGCTCAAATTATCTTTAAATTAATTCTTTAAAGATCTATTTAATGAATAATTTATATTATGTATTTTTTGTTACACAATTTTTTAATATTATATCAAATAATACTAAATTAACATTAAATATTAAATATTAATATTATAATATTAAGAAAAGAAATATGTAGTTTATACATTTATACAAGTATTGCATCACAAATTACTTGAAAAAAGAACAAACTAAATAAATTTCAATAGACTTACTATTTTCAAAACAAGATTACGCAATTAAAAATATAATTAATCATCTTCATCAATTTTAAGATAATATTAAATATTTTAAAAATAATACTTTCATTTATGTACATATATTTAGAAAAATACTAAATAAATTATAAAAAAACATATAATTTAAACAAACACATGCAATGCATGGATTTAAAATCTAGTATGAGTATAGGAAAACAAATTTTCCAATAACGGTAGATATTGCTCTATTTGTGAATATCTGGACAAAAAAGTAAAAACAGAGGATGACAATAATTTGTCAATGTCGTTAGTAATTTTATAATTTACCATATACATATTTTTTTGATTCTGAATGATTTACCATATACATATAATTACAATTGGGTTTAAACCATAATTATTCACGAGTTTAATGGTCATGCACTGTCAGTGTAAAAAATTTCACACTGTCATCCAATCAGAAATCAGCATTAATATGACTTTTAAAGTATTTATTATAAAAATCAACAAACTTACAATAAATGATGATTTGTGATTGAATGACACTGTCAGTGCATGACCATTAAACTCATTATTCACACACAAAAACACCATTTCACACTAACTCGTTGCTAGAAAGAGAATGATTGGAAAATATCAGTTCCATAAATTTCGCTGGCATTTTATTACATTTGTGTAATTTTTTTTTTAAATTATCATTCTAGCCAGTGCAATTTTAAAAAAATTTACCAATTGAGAATTATGATTTTCCTTTACTTTTGATTTTTGGCGATTTATAAACTACCAAAATATTTTTAGTTGTCCAAACCCCTTAGATTTTACCGTTAAAGACCTGCAGAAACTATTTTCGTCAGAAAATAAAAGAAAATAGTACTCATCAAATATGAGTTACTCAAATTGGTAATTTTTTTAGCAAGCGCAATAGACTGGTAATTTAAAAAAAATAAACCAGTGTGGTAGAAAAGCCAATTTCACTGGTCTAGTAATGTATTACAGGCTTTTTTTTTTTCAAAGCAATATTAAAAAATAAGTATTTACTAAAAAAATACAGGCCTAATTGCACTTTTGGTCTTTCAAGTATTATAATTGTACAATTTTGGTCCTCCAGATTCTAATTGAACAAATTTGGTCTCCAAAGTATCATAATTTTGTGATTTTGATCTCTAAATTCTATTTGACCAGATTTAGTCCTCAAGTATAGGAATTGTGCTATTTTGGTTCTAAATCAAAATTATATTATACATAATTAACTTAAATTTGACCCCAAAATTGTTGTATATTTATTACTACTAAATAAATTATTTATACTATATATAACTTAATTTATATTTATTAATATTAATTTATTTTTATATACTAATAATATTAAAGATTAATAAATTAAAGATTAAATAGTAATAAATTATAAATTAAATCCTATTAAATCTAGTACAGTAATAAATATATAATAATAAAATATTAAATATTAAATATTAAATATTAATACATATAAGTTAATAAACATAAACTAATAATATTAAAATTAATATTAATTATTTAATATTAAAAATATAAATTAATAAAAGTATATGTTATTAAAGTATCAATATTATTAGTATATTTTATTAATTTATATGCATTAATATTTAATTTTATTGTATTAAATTAATAAAAGTAGAAGCTATTAAAATATCAATCAATATTATTAGTTAAAGATATTGAAGTATCAATATAAATTAATTTATAATTATTAATTTATATTTATTTGTATTAAATAATTAATTTTAATTTTAATAATATTATTATAATAATAATATGAAAATAATAATATTAATAATGTTATAAATATTTCATATAGTGAAAATATAAATAATTATAATAATTTTATAACAATTGTAAAATTATTTTATTATATTATTTTTATATTGTAATTTTTTAAAACTTCAATAGAAAAATATTTTAATATTTACGTTTTTTTAAACGAAAGAAAACGTTTACCCATTGATGCATTTGGTTTTTTTTAAAATAAAATACCTTGGAATAACAAAATAAACATGTTTTCTAACTATTAACAATATAAAATTACCCTAGAGAAAACAATATAAAATTCAAAAAATCACAACAGGTTACAATAACTTTTGATTGTGCGAAGAACAGCTTAGCAGCTCCTCGCCATTTATCAAGTTTTTATTTTTATTTTTTTTTATCTTTGAACCCTAATACCAATTTTTCGCCATTCTTGCATACTACATCACACTCATTGCTTTTGCCATCTGCTATTGCTTCTTCAATCTTCTTCTCAATTGCTGCTTGATCTCTATCGCTGAAAGTTAATTGTAAGCAAAATTCTCTCTCTCTCTCTCTCTCTCTCTCTGTGTTTGATTCTAAACTTTTCATACAACAATGACATCCCATGGATGAATACCAAATATATAATGTTTCTTAGTTTATGCTATATTTTTGTTAGTATTTGTCACTTAACTAATGTCTCTTTATTTTTATTGAAGTAAAATCTAAGAGTGATGCATTTGTACACTAAAAGATGTGATAGATAAGGTTCACAGTGAGTTCACAATGCTAGAATAGTAGTTTGTGTAAATTAAACGATAGCATAAAAGTAAAGTAAATGAAAAATGTGATAGATCTTTCTAAATTTTATTAAAACTATGTTAAATATTTGTACCAAAAAAATATATCAAATATATACTACCAAAAAAACACCATTTAGCGACCGACTATTTCAGTCGCTATAGTGAGAAATTCAGTCGCTAATCTTTTCAGCGACCGAAATTGCGACCAAAATAAGGTGGTAGCAAAAACCCTAGTCACTAAGCAATTTAGCGACCGATTAAGGAATCGATTGCCACTTAGCGACCGAGTTTTTTGGTCGCTGAGTTGTTGGTTTCCTTCTGTTATTGGGACCAAAATAGCGACCCAAATCATCAGTGGCAAATTAGGTCGCTGAATTAAAAAAAATTAAATATTAAATTTCTTTGTAAATACTAATCGGTCTCTGATTCGGTCGCCAATTAGCAACCGAATATTTGTTGTCACTAAAATATAAAAATATATTTTAAAAAATTATAAATTTTAAAAAATTAGCAACCACATTTCAGTGGCTACTTCGGTCGCTAAATAGTTTAAAGTTTAAATATTCAATTGCTATTTTGGTCACAAAATTTAATGTTATTTAATTTTTTATTTTTGTATTCTTTTGTATTTATAAAATTAGTTTATTAATAAAGTTTTAGTGAAAATTAAATTAAATAAAAAAATAAACAATAAACTTACAAAGTAAAATGATAAAATTAATTCTTATATCAATTAATGAGTTATACAATGTGCAAATGCACATAGTGCAAACTAGTTCAACAAAGTACAAAAATAAAGAAAAATAACAGTGTTTTATGTTCATAACTTGAAAAAAAAAACTAGTTAATTGGCTTTCCATGACACTACTCCATGATCTTCAACCACATGGTTAGGACTAAGAATGCCTTCAATCTCTTGACAACTCCCAAGTCACCTTAAAATAAAATAAATCATGAATTAAATATGAACCACTAAAATAAAATAATCAAAATGAGAAGATGTTGAAACTCTAAACTATATATAATAATTTACAATTTATTTTTAGTATGAAACTATTTGTTTGACATAATAAATTGGCAACCACTTAGACTTCAAAGCTAGAGTAGGCCAATTAGAGTACTACAACATTGCAAAAGGGTGGCCAACTAGCTAAGGAGACTGATATGAGGAAAAATAATTTCTAAAAAGCATGCATGACATGAGATCAAGTCAATAATGAAATAAGAACTCAAAATTTAAATAGCCAACTACCATCATTTGGCTCCAACTTTAATGCTTTATTGAAACTTCCAACAATAGCATATGGGTCCTTAAGTGCCATATATGCCTAAGATTAAGCATACCAAAGCACAAACAACAAATTACCATATATGACATAAGTTATAACAACCAAACATTAAAGAAAAGAAGCTAAAATGCTTCTACATTGATTCTAACAGATGCGATCATAAGAGGACAATAGTTAAAATGCAATTTCATGGTTATATATAGTATCTCCATTCCCTTATCCTCCCCACTCTAAACCTGAACATGAGAGTAAGTTTTCATGTAAAACACATGCATGCCTTGATAGAATACATCGTTAATGATTCCCAAAATATAAAATTACGCAAATGCTAGATATATAAAATCATTCCTAGGCCTTTACTTAAACAACTCACTAAAAATTTAATTTGAAATAAATTTACTTTTTTATGTTAGAATAGATATAGAATGCCTTGAGTACATCCTTAAAAGTTAAAGAAAATTAGTTCTTTCTAGTCACTTTTTTAATATATATTTACCATAATAAAATTATGTTGAGTTTAGAACAAGTTGTTATAGTCTAGATTTTGTTCGTAACATGATAATACAATGATTTGGATATGGAAGATTTCCACAAGAACTTAATAACTTCTTTAGAGAAATAGGCGGCAAAATACAAAATAATCATTCAGGCAATGCCCATTTACCAACTAATTGTGTTGTGGCGGCACGAGTAGAAGCCTAAAAGTAAGTTCCAAACTAATTATCTCTTCATATCACATAGGAAGAAATTCTAAAAACAAGTTCCCAAAATCATTCCATATGCTTCTCCACCCAAAGCGAATTTACAATTGAATAAGTTAATTATTAGCATAGAAAGGCACAAAAATGTAATGGTTGGTGGAGAATGCAGAGGCATAGACAAGGAGGGAAAGCGGTATAAGACAACAAAAAACGGGTGTAAAAAAGAACAATGACACATGGCTTTAAGACCAACAATGGCAGAAAATGGCAGCTATTCGGACTCACTCATCATCATATACACTGCTTAATTTCATTAGTTTATTGGTTTTAAAAAAATAATTTTATTCTAATATTTTATTTTTATTTTTAACTAAAACGGTACCTGTATACTGTTATGTGTCTTTCAAAACCAAAGTTTAGGCATTAATTAATTATTATTTTACAACTTATAATATTTATAATTAGTAATTAGTAATATTGTAACATTTATTGGACCACAGTTATTTTAGTTATTCCCTATTTATTTTAGTGATAGACCAAAACATTTTTTTGTCTGCAGAAGCGAAGTTAATTCGCCCAAATCTGAATAAAATCAATTTCCAAGCATATATAAATTATCTAAAATCTATCTTCAACAGGAAACTAGTATTTTAGTAATGAGGAATTGAAGGAAATCAATTGTGATTTAAGGCTTAATTAATTAATGAAAAATAATGAAATTAGCATTTTTTTTGGTGAATAATTAGCATTTTACTTTCTTCCTTTTTCTTTTCTTTCCTTTTATTTATTATCATTAAATTTAGTTAAGAAATTAATTCCCAATATTTGTCGTGTGTGTGTATATAGTGGGCATAACTATAATTGTAACATTAAATTTAAAAAAATATATAAATTTTTTGGTGCTGAAATAATGATATTTAAATTTAATATTATATACAAATATTATGATTTAATTAATTATTTTTTCAGTAAATCATTACTTCAATTATTCCGTAATGATTATGTTAGCTAAATATTATTGTATTAATTATTATTTTAAATTTATTATTTAATTAGTTATTTATTTGCATATATAATTGTTGAAAAAAATAATCAATTAAATAATTAATTAACTCAACGATTTAATTAATTAATTTAAATTAAATAACTAATTAATTGATTATAATGAAACATGTCAAAATGTATGTAATTATATATATTTTACTATTTATTATGGGAAATTTTTAATAATTAATTAATTTTTTAATAATTTTTCATAAATAATTAAAGAGAAAAGTTATATCAATGAAAGAATCAATTAATCAATTCAGAATATTTAATTAATTGATTAAATTTAACAAATTGATTGTCACAAAATTTGTTGAAATTACTATATATATTAATACATTATAAAGCAAAAATTAACCTGTATTAACCGTTTGAATTTGGTATAAGTGTTTAGATTTATACGTGGTGTCAACAAATCCTGTCCTTAATATATATATATATATATATATATATATATATATATATATATATAATTGATTATTTATAATACAGGGTTGAAAGATTAATCAAAACATTAGAAACTACTCGTTGCCAAGTATATTTCAAAAAGAAGGAAAAATCCACAATTATTATATTTAATTAGGAGAGTATCTCTTTCCGTTAATATATCCTTAACAAGTGTAGAAAAAATTAGTAAATACTAAAAAACATTAAAAAAAAATTAATGATTGACAAATTTACACAAGCACGTTATTCAAGACAAAAATCTTTTTGAGGATTTACAATACTCAAATAAAACCATATTATTCCAAAGAATGATTAATTACTCCTTTTGTCCAATGGATTTAATTCTTTTAAATTGTGATGCGTACTATGTATATATATATATATAGGCACGACAAGATCAATTGAAAGTGCTACAAACAGGAAACAACAAATACAGAAGGTGGGTACCTGCATTTACAGGGGTAGTTCTGCATTGGCATCAAGTGCAGGAACAGCTTGAGATTGTCTTGCCCCTTTTCTTTCAAGATCATGTCATGTCCCTTCTGGCCCTTACTTCCTGTTGCCCTTTACTTGCTAACATCATAATACAGAAAACCAAAAACAAAATCCAATAGTCAACTTTACAAGCTAGTAACCAAAAACAAACATGAAGCCATTCCCATTTTGAAAGAAAGAACCAAAATAATATTGACATATAGATGCAGCAAAATTAATTGCAGAATTTAATTAAAAGATAAAAGATCTTTAAAAGTTGAAACATAAAAACATACATGCAGAGGCACCCTTCAAAACTGAATATTGCTAACACATTAGGTATTGCCAAACTTATTTTACACAGATCCATACTAAAACTAAAAACACATCTTCTTGCTTGTTCAGCCCATAGTTTATCATCAAATTCTTTGCTAGAAGGATACGTTGGCAAACTTGAAGAATTACAAGGTAGAGGGTTTGTTGTGAAGAACTAAATGGCAAGTACACCCAAAGGAGACAATCATGACAAATGGGAACAAGTGGGCAAAAAATCAGTGTTCCTTATATTTATATATTACACTTAATACAAGCCACAATTCACATAGACAAAGAGTGTTGCATGGAACTGAAATAACTAACCGTAAGGAAATTATATGGACTAGAAGAACCATGTTTACATGAACAGCAGGTGCAATGAGAGCTCTAGCCACGCTCCTTAGACATGTTTCCCAACTAAATAGAGACCATTATGGGAGATAATGAATAGCTTTATGGAAGAAGAACATAACAAGTTAGAATTTATTTCCAATTCTGTCATGATACAAGGCTATTAGATTGCTTGTCACCAACCAACTATAAACCGATTTTTACCAAGTCTCCCCATCTTCTTTGGATCCACAACTCACTCATGCACACAAACCTGTTACTGAAGAAGGATGCTTACCCCTAGAGCTACTATGAGAAGAATAGTCAGGACAGGGAACATCTCTTCTACATTTTGTTACACTACACATAATTGTCATTGGTTCGTGGCCTGCAAGTGTTTAACTAAAAGAAATGCTAAAATGCTACTGGATAAGGCTAGTTGTAGAATAGGAGTTAAAATACAAGATTTACAACTTCATTATACAGCTTCACTAACATAAGTTGTGACAAGATAGACCAATGTGCAAACAATTACAAAGGCATGCATGATCAATGTGTATTCATGCAAGTTTGTTACTTTCCATTTTGCAAAAGGTTCATAGGTTTTAGAAACAGTGACAATCACAAACCCACTATAAGAAGTTATCTATATTATTCATTTTCTAAGTAACATATGCCTTTGGCTCACTTTTAATCAACATTAAAATATAAACAGATTATTGAATCTATGAGCAAGGCTTGGTTGTTTTGTTAAGAGAAATTACACTCCAGAAATCATTAGATAGATGCTAGTTAGTTATGACTCAGAAGTCATAATATAGAAAAACAAATAACGGTGGCAAGATTTTCTTTGCAAGCGCAATTAAATTCAAGAAGAAAAATATTACTTCGTCATTAAACTAAATGAATTAGACTTGTCCTGTTAAAATCTTAAAAAAAAAAGGCTCATTATGCTCAAATTGAGCTCATAAGCAATAACAAAACAAGTTATGGTTATACAATCAAACGTTACAAGAGCTTGGCATTGGAATAAATTAAAGAAAACAAAAGGAAGAGGATAGAACTCCATTAAGAGTGGACACAACAAAATTGTAACAAATGACAACAGGAAAATCCAAATCCCTGTCTTAAAAAAATTAAAAACAAAGTGTAGTGGAAGAAATAGAAAGTTTGAGAAACCAAAACCAAAAGAGAAAGAATATTGCACGTGGTGAGGACCTAATGTGGACTCGTGTTGGCGTTCCCAGTGGCTCACGGTAGTGCTCTCATCAACAGCAGCGCAAAAACTAAAACCCCAAGGATGGGTTTTACTATGGACCATAAGGGAAACCACTTAACCGGTTCAGACTTTGAGGTTTTGGATGGCTGTGGCTGGAAAACATAAGACAAAAAGATATTAGGGTTCAGTTTCAAAAGTTGAACAATGGAACAGAAAGAGGGCTTTTGGAGAGCGATGTGCAGGGAGCGTTTTTATGGTATCAATGAGGGGAAATTGGGGGGGGGGGGTGCCACTAAAATTTGGCTCAGGGATTACAAAAGATGAAGTGACTCAATAGAGATGAGTCGGAGAAAAAGGGGGAAATGAGGCTCTGAAACGATGAGTGTGGCGCTCAAGGTTTTGAAATGGGTCTTTTGATCCAAAGAGCCCACAGGATCATTTCAAAAAAATAAAATTAATATACAAATTACATAATTTAAATTTAGTTTTTTAAAATAATACATCAATTAAAAATTAATTTTAATAAGTTAATTTTTCAAAACCAAATTTATTCATCAAACAAAAGAATGAATATTATATCTTTAATTTTAAAAAATCTATACATATTTTACAAAGAATTATTTTCAAAAATTATAATTAATCAATTTACGTTTATTTTCTAAACAATTACCAAACTATTAAGTTTTCATTTCCCTAGTGAATACATATATTTAAAGACCTCCGTTATAAATTCACTCTTAAACTTTTATATATTATCATTTTTAATTCCAAATTTAAAACTTCATAAATATTCACCTTTCAATAATAAATAAAAAAATTCATAAAATATTTTCTTAAAATTAATTTTTGGCTTAAATATGTTTTAAGCCCTTGCAAATACGACTCTATCTAGTTTTAGTTCAATTTTTTTGGTTAGTTTTAGATCCTTGACTTTTTTTAGTGTTTTTTTTTAGGTCTTATTATTAACTTTAGTTAATTTAGTGCTGATACAGCTAACAAAATAAAGAATACTAATTAAGATAATTAAGGTAATGAAGAATATTTTAAATTAAGATAATTAAATTATTTTTACGTGTATAATTTAATTAAGTAATGTTTTTTGTTTTATATAAATAAGGTTATTATATATAATTTACTTTTATAATTTTTAATATATTATAAATAGTAATTTTTATTGCTTTCAATATTGTTCTTACTTTTCAATTCACTAATTTACTTTTAACATTGTACATTTTAAAAAAAATTATAATTTACTTAGACATTTATACTTTATTTTGAATATATTACTTTATCTTTAGAGACAAAATCACTGCTTGTGATATATTAAAAAAATAAATTATACTACAATCAATCAAAATTAATGAATTAAAATGTTAAAATAACAACAAAGTAATATATAAATATCTAAGTAAATTATAATTTTTTAAAATAAATTACAATGTTAAAAATAAATTAGTGAAATAAAAAGTAAGAACAATATTAAAGGCAATAAAAATCACTATTCATAATATATTAAAAAATAAAATAAATTATAAAATTAAATTATAAGTAATTACCTTATTTATATAAAATAACAAATACATTACTTAATTGAATTACATACCTAAAAATAATTTAATTATCTTAATTTAAAATATTCTTCATTATCTTAATTATCTTAATTTATATTCTTTATTTTATTAGCTATATTAGCGCTAAATTAACTAGAGTAAATAGTAAGAGCTAAAAAAGAATACTAAAAAAGTCAAAGATCTAAAACTAACAAAAAAAAATTGTAAGGATTAGCACTAGACAAAGCCATATTTGTAGAGACTTAAAACATATTTAAGCTTTTATTTTTTTTACAAATTCTTTGCTTTCCTTCCAAAATTAAATTTCTATGTTTCCCTTTAAAATTAATAAAATCATTCTTTTTATTTCAAAATTAAATTTTCATAGATTGTCTTTCTTTATTTCCAACTTAAATTCTCATAAATAGATTTTATTTGTTTCCAAATTAAACTTTAATTTCTTATTCAAAACCAAAATTTTCATAAATAATCTTCCTTTATTTTCGAATTAAGTTTTAAACCCTAAAAATAAATTTTTGTTAACAGTGTTCACGAGTATGGGTACCATGAGTCTAAACTAACCCAACCCAAACACTTTAATTCTATTTTTTGGATTGTTTAGGTAGAACCTAACCCAACCCAATCAAATTCGTTGTTCTATGGGTTGGGTATCAAATTTTAGTGTTGAACCCGTGAACCCAACCGAACCCATTAACGTGGCATATTTTAAATTTTAATTTATTATTTATATATAATTTATAAAAAATAAAAAAATTAGAAAAATACACACACGTGAAATTACTACACTAGCCTCATGAGTCAGTATACTAGTCATGATTTCACTTCACTGCTTCAGTATACTAGTCACGACTACACAACTGTATGTAGTTGATTTGTGAAGTGTGAACAAGTTGATTTGTGAAGTGTGAACAAATATCAAAATGCATATTATTATATTGTAATATTTATTTGTTTCAAATTATTTGTCACTTTAGAAAATTAACAAAATATTATATTCTTTTTTCTAACAATACCCTTATCTATTGATATTTCAATGGAAATATCCTTGGATTTGATTCAATGGAAATCTCCAAACTTGAACCATGCCCGTGTGATATAGGCTTAGTAGAAGAGAAAATATTTATTTATGATGAAGGGTTGCTATTAAGTCACTAACTCAGGCTTAATAACAACCATTAGATCTCGTTAAATGCCATAAAAAATCAATTCATCATTATGTGCAGAGGATCTTACAAATTTTTAAGAGAAAATTAGGGAGATTACATTTAAAAGTTAACATTAGTCCAAATATGGAAGTCTGACACCTAACGTTGGTATGAGTACTGATTTGGCACCTTTTTTACCTAAGGTCTCACATGTACATGCATGTGACATTCATGTCATCAAGGCCTAATTCTACTACACTCTCCTTTCTTGTGCCCTTCTTATACCTCATAGTAAATGATGTGATTATTACCATGAGATCGCACGCCAAATTTTAATTAATTAATCAATTAATATATTATATTTCTTATTTTTATAAAATATTATTTGAATTTATTTTAATACTATTTATTAAAAGATATATTTTTTATATTATAAAATAATTCGAGTTAAAGTTTTTAGAGTGACAATATTATTTTTTATAATTAACAAAAAATTGTATATGAATAAAATTGAAAATTAGAAAAAATATTTGGAATAAAATGGTAAATGGAATTTTTGTTAAATATTATATATTATATATATCTACCTCAATGATTTGAAATTTTTTGTCTCATATAATTTATTTTACTTTGTAATTAGATAATTATTTTTAACTTATTATGTAAGTTACTAATTTTCACTTCTTATTTTATTACAACCTAAAAAAAGAATAATACAATTAAGAATTACTTTTATTAAAATTCTTCAACGTATAATAAATATTATAATAAATATTAAAATAAATAATTTTTTTAAAGATGAGGAAATAGTTAGAGAAGTAGAAAGTGGAGGAAGTTGAGAGACAAATCTCAAGATGTGCTTAATAGAGGATTCATGGAAAGGACAAAGGGATAGACATAGTTGAGGACAAAGGGATTTTGGGCAAGTTACTTAGAATGTTTCAAATTGATTAGGCAATTTAACAAAACTAGTTTCTAATTTTTTAATTTTTTTATAAATATACTTTATTTAACATGCTGTAATTTCTAATTTATTTATATTGGTTTCTAATTTATAAATATAATTTATTTATAAATATAAAAAATATTTTTAAATAAAATAATTTATTTAATTTTATAAATATAATTAAAATATATATAATCATATTTTTGAGTATAATTAACAATATAACATAATTAATTATAATAAGATAATTTATATAAAATTAAAAATATAATTAATACAATATATTTTAGTACATAAGAATTTTATATTAGAAATTTGAAAATATTAAATAATAAAATATTTTATTTTAATTATTTAAAAAACTAAAGACTTATAACTATAACACGTCATTTATATTTTTTTTTATAACTAAAGGTTTAAATAATATATTATAATATAATATAATATAATAAATATAAGATTTAAACTATTCATATTAATAATATTAAATATTTCGTAAATATTAAATATATTATAAAATAATAGTTAATTAATATAATTTACAAATATAATATTAACAATATTATAAATAAGTCATAAGCAATAATTATAAAATTCTCATTCCATAATTGTATTTTGATATTATTTTTTAAAAAATATTTGTTTTGTTTAAAAAAAGATCACAAGAACTTTTAAAAAAAATAAATTTAGGTTTATTAAATAAAATTTTAAAAATAGAAATTAGAAAAATTTCGCGATCGAAATTTTCAGTGGCTAATTGCAAGTTAATTTTAATTTGCATAAATTTAATGTGTCTTAGGGACTAAATATATTTCAATCGCTATTTTATAATTAAATTTTTGCCATTTTGTGACCGAGATGAATTCGGTCGCTATTTAGTACTTGTTTTTTGACTTTTAGCGACCACGAACTTTTCGGTGGCTAACTGCCTTTAATAGTGGTCGCACATTCGGTGGCTACATGATTATTAAAAATATTTTTAAAAAGAAGTCATGTAGCGACAAATTTAGCGACTGATGTTTTGCTACCAACTTCATCGGTCGCTAATTTTGTTGCTAATTTACAAATGTGACTAAACATTTACTCGGTCACTAAATCGGTTGCTGATAGCAATTGATAATTTTCAGTTGCTAAATTCGGTGGCTATTTGGTCTTTTTCTTGTAGTATCAAATATCTCATTTATGAGTCATTACATAGCTAATAGTAGTATAACTCTTCAAATATATACTATTAAAAATAAATTTACAAAATTTGATAATTATATTTATGTACCTTTACTCAAATAGTTACCAAAAACTTATCTTTAATTAAATGTATGTTTTCATAAGTAAGTATAAGTTGTGAATAGTTTTACAAATATATAAAAAATAAAAATTTAAAAATGCGTGATATCATAAATTTATAAATAAAAATATATACTTATGCATAAGCTCAATTTGGATTGGATTGGATCAGTTTTTAAAATCAAATATGAAATCTGATTCAATCCAATACAAAAATTGATTTTTTTTTTTTTCAGTTTTTCAATTTATTCAATTTTTTGAATTGATTTATTCAATTTTTATCGAATTGGATTGGTTTATAAACACTTCTAAATATATATTTACATTTGAGAATATTTGTATATAAGAGGTCTCATTTATGATTTCACCCAAGACCCATAAAATTTCAAAATCGACCCTACTAAGCAACATTCACATCAATAAATAAAAGGTACAATGTCTATAATATGCTATTTTAAAGATAATTTAAACTAGTCATTTTATAATTTCCCTTAATAATAGATAATTGCACAATCACTTATCTAAATAAGGCATTTTTAACCAACATGTCATTGGTCCAAGTGATACTAGACTCGAATCCTTTAAGTAAGGTCTCGGGTTCGAACCTTGCGAATGGAAAAAATGTGGTTGGGATGGGAGATCCTACTAAAGGTGGTCAGTTAGGTTCCCTAGTAGAGGTTAGTCATCGACAAAAATTGGTGGATACTTCACACCTATAACACAGTCACAAAAAAAAGGCATTTTTAAATAATGAAGCACATAAGTGCCAAGAACACTTTTTAAATAGGTCAAAACGACTTTTTAAATTGGTTGATGTACCAATTTAGATACAACTGATATAAAAAATGGAGACTTTTTAAATTGGATGTTGAAACGATTTAAAAAAGTATTTTTAACTCAGTTATTCCATAACCAAGTTAAAAGAGGGCTACCACAATCTGCAATCAAACATCACTGTACCACAACTCAACTAGCTTTTTCACTCCCGATTCATCAATTCATTTTCTACAAATAAGATCAAGCTTTCTCACTCCTGATTCATAATCCTAACTACTGAACTTTTGAACTTTGTGAGCAAACTTTTGAACTAAAAGCAAAATCATCACAAATTTAACCAGATCCAAATGGGATCCAACAAATTAACAAAACAAAACAAAAATTGCAACCACTCACCGGTGTCATTCCCAAAGAGCATAACCTTCCTCCGCCTCCATCTCAGTTGGCGCGAGAACACCGGATTGTAGGAGACAAAAACACCATTGTCGTCACTGTCGTAGCCATTTTTGTTTTTATTTTCATTCTCTGCAATGGCTAGTTCGAAGGGAGATTGAGATTAAGCGGGATTTGAATCGATGAAGCTGTAGATCTTCATCGATGACAATGGAGTGATCGATGGTGACATTGCTGTTTGCGAATAAGGCTTTTTTGGAACTTTTAAATACTTTGTAGTGATTGACATTATTGCTTTGCTTTGACGGAGGTCGAGTAGTGCCTTTAAACTATGTGAGTTGAGATTTTAAAGAAGAGGAATTTAAAATTTTAAAAGAACTTTTTAGATCGGTTCTCATGCAACTGATTTAAAAAGTTTTCACTTATTTATAAAAACTGTTTTAAATTGTGTAAGCATATAGCAACACTTAATACTAGCAATAATAATCATTTAAAAATCTCTTAGAATTAATAGTAACAATAATAAGAATAATCTAAGTAAAGCTTACTTATAATGTTAACAATTAATAGTAATACAACATCTTTCAGAAATAATGGCAGTTTAACAACTTTCTTTAAATAAATCACAATAATAAAATCAATAATTTTCTTTTAAATAAATAACAACAACACTTCACTTAATGAAAATATACCTGACAATAGTATATTAATCCAAGAATTAATGAGAGCTAGCGATTCTATTCATTTTCTCAAATTATTGGTGTAGCCATTTACATAGGTAAGACACTTTAGTCAAAATAAGTTAATAACAAATAATATATAATTTCAGCAATTCTTAGAAATTAATATTAATACTAATATCAACAACTTCTTCATTTAAAGAAATTAACATCATAAAGCTAATACTTTCAAATTCTTTTAGTATTTGAGATACTCACAGCAATTTACAAAGCAATATAATGAGGAATATATATATTAGTTTGAGAATCAACAAGAAGTTTTGGATATTGCTCTTTTTCTTTAAATGTTTGTATAATTATTTTAACAATTAAAACAAATAACTATATACTAACACATAATATTACACAAGCACTTAATTATATACATACAACCACCACACATCATGCACAAATCATACACACGAGGTCCAGAAACTAGGATATTATAGGCTGGGACTCATAAGAAGCATGGAGTTGATCATTCAGTACGTCTTTATTAGAGTTATTGTTTCTTTTATTTCTATTTCTATGTTTGTAGATTTTAGTGAGATTTTAGAGGAAACACGTTGTGTTCCACCCAGACCCATGAAAGTTGTTGATTGTGCATCTACCTATTGGCATATGTTTCATGAAGGACAACGCTCAAGAAGCGCTATGGATAGGGTTAGAGAGCAAGATGAAGATGTTGCATCCACCTCTCCTCACTGTCAGGGGTAGAGTGTACAAGTGGCCAACAAGGGATAATTTTGTTGTATTTCCTTTGGGATGTATTAGGTAGGTCACATGTGTCTTATTTTCAGATACTATTTCTATGGTTTGTAATGCCTTCGGACTTTTGACAGTATTTCTAACTTTATGCATATGCCTATTGAGTTTCTTACCTTGCATGACTTTTATTTGAGTTATGTTTTGCTTGATGTATGATGATTCTTTATTGTAAACACGAAAAATTTACACATATTTTCATAACAAATTAATTAAGGAGTTTTCTTGAAATCAAATCATTCTACGATAATGTAATTAGTGTCATTTAGTGAAAGCATATTGTTACATATATATGTCTCACTGAAATGACAAAGTTTGTTTTTACATTAGGTTTTTTAATTGTGGGGTACTATCATGTTTCTCATGTTTAGTATTGTAGTTATATCATTGATTCCTAGCTTTGCTATCGATCTGTATTATATTGATGGTTTTTTTTTTTAAATAAAAAGGAAAGTAGAATCGATGAAGGTTTTTGCTTAGGACTAATTTAAAGTAATGTTGCAAAAAAAGTTCCAACAGCCGGAGAAGAACAATACGGGATTCACTCATACAATTCCTAATAAAACTATTAAAATGTGATACAAATTTCTAGAAGATTGTAGTAGTAACATATGTATATGAAAAAGTAAAGAATATTCTAGAATACGCTTGTAAAATATTCACAATGTATTTAGAAAAATCTATAAACTTATAGAAATGTAGCTTTAGGAAAAAGAAAAGTTAAGAGAAAAGTGAAGAAAACTCTAGAACAATAAAATCTAGATATTTCTAGAACTTTCCTTGCATGCCTATAAATAGGCAATTGTATCATCAATTGTGGCAAGCACTTCCAAATATCAAATAAAGCCTTACTATCATTCACTATCAACTACTTCTATATCATTCAACACCTTCACACATATTTTTCTAAAACTAACAGTGGTATTAGAGCTATGTTTGGTCATCTACTGGGCATAGAGATATTATCCAATTACCTTCAAAAAAATCCTACTATATTCTCTACCAATCCCATAATTCCTTAACCAATGGCTAGTACTATTCAACCCTCATCTATTCCTGTCCCTATTTTTACTGGAGAAAATTATGATTTTTGGAGCATTAAAATGAAGACATTTTTTTGCTCTCAAGATCTATGGGATATTATAGAAGATGGATTCATTGCTCTTGCGAATATTTTTACTTTGACTGCAGCTCAGAAGAAGGAGCTAAAGGAAAACAAGTAGAAGGATTCAAGGGCATTATTTATTCTACAACAAGTAGTAGCTGACACAATTTTTCCAAGAATGATGGGTGCCACAAGTGCTAAAGAAGCATAGAGTACACTGCAGGAAGAGTTTCAAGGAAGTGCCAAGGTATGTGTCGTTAAACTTCAAACTCTAAGATGTGAGTTTGAATTAATAAAAATGAAGGAGTCTGAGACTGTAAAAGATTACTATTCTAGGATAAAAGAAATAGTTAGTCAAATGAGAGCATATAGGGAAAATATTTTTGACAACAGAGTTGTTGAGAAAATTCTAATTACTATTCTCCATAAGTATGATTGTTAAGACAAAGGACGAATTTATAACCCTCAAATATTTTGATAATAACAAACAGTTAAAATATATGTTTTTACACAATCGTCTGATCACCCGTTATTTGTCACAAATAATCGTCTGATGTTTTTAAGCTTATATCGTCTTTTATCCTTCGATTAGATAAAATCAGTAACTAACATCTTTCAAACGATGACAAAGCTTTAAAAATGATCTGCACATCAATCAGAGCATAAGCTACCTCAATACTTATAAAGCCTACATACCTACTCTCGAGGAAAGTCAACTTTCAGCATAAAAGAAGGAATGTGTGTGTGTGGATGTCAGAACAGAAAAGCGGATATGACTCCTGCTACAAGTTTGTGTACAAGAATGGTAAAGATAAGCAGACTGCATTATCTTATCAAGTGACAAGTTGGTGAAAGGTATTAAATGCTGCATTTAATGCTCCAACGACTCTCTTTAACAGACAAAGGTTGTCTCCTGCAAAGCACTCACAATGGATACTTTTGGAGAAGCTTATATATAGAAGAAGAGACCTCATTCTCAGGATTGACGAATCATAATATTCATCTTGTATACGCTGATTGTGATATTCATCTTTTGTTCTTCATTGTACATTCGTCTATTAAGACGTTAAACCTAGCGAGATAACTCACGCTTAACCTTTTTCTCATAGAAATCGACAGAAGCCTAAAGAGGCTTTGATTCAAAGAATACTTGGATTTTTGCTTGGAGAGGCAAGAAAAAGACTATTTGGGTTAAGCCTGAAAAGGCTTGTGGAAAGAGTACTTGTAACTTGGATAAGTTAGTGGAACTTGGTTGTTGCCAAGAACTGGACGTAGTCTTTAGGGTGAGACGAACCAGTATATTTCTTGTGTGCATTCTAGTTTCATTTTTCAGCTTTCGTCTTTCCTTCAAAATGTTTTTGAAAAACTCTTTTATTATATCCTTCAGACGATACGTCTCACAAAAAGGTTTTGTGAAAATTTTCGATAACACAATTCAACTCTCCTTCTTGTGTAATTATGATGCTATCATGATTACAATTGAGCAGACCAAAGATTTGTCTACCTTGTCGATGACAGAACTAATAGGCTCTCTTGAAACCTATGAGCAAAGATTGAGTAGGCATGATGTAGATTCTGTCGAAAATGCCTTTCAATCAAAGCACAAATTAAGGTCTCAAATATATAGAATATGAAGGAAAGAAAAATAGTGAAGAAATTTCAAGAAATAAAGGAAATTCTAAAAGTTTCTCTAAGACCAATCAAGATAAATATCCTCCATGTGGCATATGCAAGAAGACAAGTCACTTAGAGAAAGACTGTTGGCATGTGGAAAGCCACAGTGTTAGTACTACAAGCAATTCGGACATGTAGAGAAGAATTGCCACAACAAAAATAAGTATCAAGCAAATTTTCTTGAAGAACATGATAGTGAGCAACATCTTTTCTATGCTACCCAAGATTCCAATGATGAAAGAAGTGGAAGCTGGTACTTGGATAGCGGTTGCAGCAATCACATGCCCAAAGATAGGAGCATCTTCAAGGAAATTGACAACTCCGTTAAAGTAAAAGTTTGATTGGGAAATGGCACCATGGTGGAGTCCAAAGGCAAAGACACTGTCATGGTGGAGACAAAGAAAGGTACAAGACTATTCAAAGATGTCTTACTTGTTCCCAATCTTAAAGAAAATCTCTTAAGCATTGGCTAAAGGATGGAAAAAGGCTATGCTCCACACTTTGAAGGAGATACATGCACAATTTATGATAACTATAACAAAAGACGGGAGATAGCCCAAGTTAAAATGGAAAAAAGAAATAGAAGTTTCCCAATAAGCTTCAAATATACTACCAACATTGCCATGAAAGTCCAAGTTGATGATTCATGGCTATGGCATCGAAGATTTGGCCACTTCAACACCTATGCCTTGAACCTATTATACCAAAAGAATATGATGAGAGACCTGCCATGCTTGAAAGAAAATAACGAAGCCTATGAAGGATGTCTTCTCGGAAAGCAACATAGACTACCATTTTCAACTGACAAAGTTTGGAGAGCCAAAGATGTGTTGGAGTTGATCCACACTGACATTTGTGGACCAATGAGGACACCGTCACTCAACAACAATAGGTACTTCATTCTCTTCATTGATGACTTTTCTAGAATGACCTAGGTATACTTTATTAAAGAAAAATCAGAAGCCTTTGAAATATTCAAGAAGTTTAAAGCTCTCGTCGAGAAACAAAGTGGGAAACATATAAAGGTACTTAGAAGTGATCGAGGAAAAAGGTACAACTCACATGAAGTTGATAAGTTTTGTGAAGATGAAGGCATTGAGCACCAACTTACCGTTGCATATTCTCCACAACAAAATGGCGTGTCTGAAAGGAAGAATCGCATAGTCATGGAGATGGCAAGATTGATGTTAAAGGAGAAGGGTTTGCCAAACACTTTTTGGGTAAAAGCAGTTTACACTACAATCTACATACTCAATAGATGTTCGACTAAGGCAGTACAAGACAAGACTCTTATTGAGGCATGGAGTGGGCAAAAGCCATCAGCTAAACACCTACGAGTATTTGGATCTATTTGCTACATACACGTTCTTGATGAGAAAAGACACAAGCTAGAAGATAAGACTATACGAGGCATCTTCTTGGGATATAGCACACAATCAAAAGGCTATCGAGTCTACAACTTGCAAACAAAGAAGCTCACCATCAGTCGAGATGTTGAGGTAGATGAAAATGCTGCTTGGAATTGGGAAGAAGAAAAGGTTGTGAGAAGCAACATTCCTGTTCTAGAGCAACAACCTCAGGAAGAAGTTGAAGAAGTAGCAGGGGGTCTTGGTACGCTTCCTCCACTTCCACAACAACAAGATTCCTCATCAGAGTCTACTCCAAGATGAATAAGATCCTTGGTGGATATATATGAAACTTGCAACATGGCCATGCTTGAACCTGAATGTTATGAAGAAGCATCAAAGCAAGAAGTATGGGTCAAGGCAATGGAAAAAGAAATTAAAATGATCAAAGAGAATAATACTTGGGAGCTCGTAGATTGTCTACATAGAAAAGACATTATTGGAGTGAATTAGGTCTACAAGACAAAGCTTAACCCAAATGGTATCATACAAAAATAAAAGGCTAGACTAGTTGCTAAAGGCTATTCATAGCAACCTGGAGTTGACTCTAATGAAACATTTGCCCAGTTGCACGTCTAGATACAATTAGATCTTTAATAGCTCTTGCAGCACAAAAAAGGTGAAGCATCTACCAATTGGATGTCAAATCTGCCTTTTTAAATAGAGTGCTTGAAGAAGAGATTTATGTTGAGCAACCACAAGGCTTCATTAGCAAAGGTAATGAAGGCAAAGTACTAAGACTAAGAAAAGTCTTATATGGTCTCAAGCAAGCTCCCCAAGCATGGTACAGCAGGATTGATCAATACTTCACTGATCAAGGATTCAAGAAGAGCAAGAGTGAGCCAACATTATACATTAAGACTCAAGGTCAGTATGATACTCTCATTGTCTTCTTGTATGTAAATGATCTTATCTACACAGGAAACAAAATGAAGATGATGAATGATTTCAAAGAAGACATGATGAAGACATTCGAGATGAAAGATCTTGGCTTAATGAATTACTTCCTCGGCATAAAGGTAAAACAACAAAAGGAAGGAATATTTATCTCTCAAAAGAAATACATCGAAGCACTATTGAAGAAATTCAAGATGTATGGTTGTAAGTCTGTTGCTACTTCGCTTGTGACAAATGAAAAGCTATAAAAAGATGATGGAGCACCAAAAGCTGACGCATCACGCTACAAAAGTTTGATTGGGAGTCTACTATATCTTATAGCCACATGGCCAGACATCATGTATATTGTAAGTCTTCTATCAAGATTAATGCAGAGGCCAAGTCAAATTGACTATGGAGCAGCAAAAAGAATTCTAAGATACTTGCAAGGCACAAAGAAGTTTGGTATATGGTACAAAATCATAACCAACTAAGGTTGACTGGCTACACCAACAGTGATTGGGCAGGATCGATAGACGACATGAAGAGTACTTCAAGATGTGCCTTTTCACTAGGATCAGGAGTATTCTCCTGGACATCTAAAAAGCAAGCCACTGTTGCTCAATCAACAGCAGAAGCATAGTACGTGGCAATCGCAGAATCTACAAGTCAAGCTATATGGCTTCGAAGAATACTTGAAGAAATGGGTGAACAACAAGAAGGGCCTACTACAATCTATTGCGACAACAAATCAGCTATAGTAATGGCAAAGAATCCAGTCCATCATCACCGAACAAAACACACACACACACACACACACATATATATAATATCACTTCATCAGAGAAGCAGAGGCAACTAAGCAAATTCAGCTTGAGTGTTGCAAGACAAAAAATCAAGTTGCAGACATTTTTGCAAAGGCACTGCCAAGAGCAAGATTTGAGCATCTACGAACAATGCTTGGAGTTTCCAAAATTTGCATCAAGGAGGAGTGTTAAAAGATGATACAAATTTCTAGAAGATTGTAGTAGTAACATATGTATATGAAAAGGTAAAGAATATTCTAGAATACTCTTGTAAAATATTCATAATATATTTAGAAAAATCTAGAAACTTATAGAAATGTAACTTTAGGAAAAGAAAAGTTAAGAGAAAAGTGAAGAAAACTCTAGAATAATAAAGTCTAGATATTTTTAGAACTTTCCTTGCATGCCTATAAATAGGCAATTGTATCATCAATTGTAGCAAGCATTTCCACAAACACGTAGAGTTATGTAAACTATCAAACATTATACATCAGGTGGGAGCAATTTTTATATATATTATCAGAATTAATGTAATATCCACTTCATTTTCTACAAACCTACATTTTAGGTTGGAAATATATGAAAACATGCACGCAAATGGAACTAATATATATATATATATATATATATATATATATATATATATCATTAATTCATGAGACACACATATAGAATTAACACACCACACATGCATTATTTTTTCAAATGCATAATAATATATAACACATAGTTTGCTTGGCATGCATGGCAAGCGACTCAGCCATATAAGCAGATGGAAAATGTAGGGATATTCACATATACGAATAACTCGTAGACCTAAATAGACCAATTAGTTTGATTCAACTTTTTAAGAGTTTGGGTCACACCCGACCCAATCCATTTAAACCCATTTAAGTACAAGTTGGATAATAGGTTTTGATTTGCATACCCATGAACCCAATCTGTTGACGTGGCATTTTATTTAATTTATTATTTTTATATATTTTATATACTAATAATTATTAATTAGTGAATTACTAATACTTAATAAGACAAGCTAACAAAGACACCCCACACCTGTGAACCCTTCTTGATTGTTATCTATATGACAGACATGTTTTGTGTGCTATCAATTGAAGAAATTTCTATATATAAGCTAGCAAATTTTTGGTACAATGCACAAGTATTTTAAAATTCAGGTGAAATTTAAAATTAAAATATTATTTAAGAGATAAAAATTACGTACCATTGCTAAATAATGACAATCACTTATCTTAATAAAGAAATATAATAGAAGTTTTCATTGCTAATAATAAATATTTTATTTGATTAGTTAAAAATGACCATAACATTAAATATAATATTTTTATAATGTATCAAAATTTGTAATTTTTTTTTTAAATTTAACAAAATTTTAAATACATGGATCCTGATTGATCGACCCAAACCAATCCATTAATGACCGGGTTGGTTTGGTTTGGGTGTGTGACAAAAAAAAAAACCCAACCCAACTCAACTTGTACTATTTTGATCGGGTTGGATAATGAATTTAGCCAAATCCGACCTAAACTGACCCGTGTACATACCTAAGAACACACATATATATAACAATAACTAGCATGGGTCTTATTCCATAGTACTACATATATATAGCTAGCTAGCTATGACCCATAGAACCAGTCTAATTTTGGAAAGTCTTGCTACGGTGCACCTCCGACATCGGCCGAGGCCAAAGACAACAGTTGAGGGATCCAGTTTGGGGGAAAGGAGGTGATGGTGTCACTAATAACCTTAATGGATGAGCCCCTAACGTTTTGGTTACCCAAAAGCCGATGAAGAGCAAGAAGAGGGTTGGTGAAACTTTAGCCCAATCCTTGAGTATGGCGCTGTAGCCAAGCAATTTGTTCTGTAGCCAAGCCTATAGCAAAGGCCAGACACACTTGGAACTCATTCACATGATTAGGGATATCAAGCGTTGTGAATGAGTCATCACTCGTGTATTCACGAATCACTTTGGACTGCGCCGCGCCATTATATATATAGTATATGGCAAGTTGGAGATGATCAAAGGCTAGCTTGCTCAAATGAATATTGCTATTTTGTTGGTTTGGTGTGAAGAACTCGTACACCACTCCTTCCTACACTTGAGACTCGAGAGCTCCAACCATCTAACACTTGAAGTTTTTTAATTAACATTAAGTATGATAAGATATTTACAATTCTTCCTTAAAACAATATTCCATTAATTAAAATATTTTAAAAAAAATTATAAGCTTTAATGTTTATATTTTACCTTCTGTTTTTATTAACATAAAATAATCTAAAAATATTTTTTAAATTTGTATTCTTTATTTTGCACATATTTATAAGCCCATGCAATCTACGAAATGCTTGCTAGTTTGCATAATCTTCTCTATGACAAGTTGACATGTAATTTAATAGAAACATAGGAAACAAGTAGATATAGAAAAAGGAATTGATGGATGATTGATTAAATAAATTTGAAAAATTATTTATAAAATCAACTCAGTGTTGAAAAAAGAGCATTATTTACCTCGTACATGAAAAACAAGAGTTATGTAAATTTAGTGAATTATCCATTTTTGCATATATACTTTTGTGAGAACACCTAATTTTGTCTGGGTAAACAAAATAAAAAATAATAATGAAAATAACAAAAGATCAAAATATAAATAAAAAATAAAATAAATGGGAAAGGTTTTGTCCATTCTCGAGAACAATATATATATGTATATATATATTTTTCAATGCAAATTGATTCAAGGCACAACAAAAGGAAAATACAAAAAAAGTAAAATAAAATTCTTGTTCAAAGTTGTAACATGCATGGAAGCAAAAAGACATCCAAGATCAATGTCAGGCCAAAGCAGCGACGTATGGGGCTCGGTTTTACGAGTTGACTGGTGCAAACCAAAGTCAAGCACGTCAAAACAACTTTAATTAAGATAAGGCTACGAAGAAAAGCTGAATGAGGAAGTGCATTTTTTTGAATGGTGAAATAAGCTAAAATGATTTAACAAAGGAAAGTTTGGGCAGCTCCCTGCCCGAAGGGAGAATGCTTGCACTCTGTCAGCTCTCTCCCATGCATCACTGCATAAAAAAACAGAAGTTACCTCCTTATTGGGGTGATTGCCTTCTGTTTTTTTTTTTTTTTTTTGAAAGATCCTGGAGAAAACGGTAGGGGGATTGATGAATTGAAGAGGAGACTCACAGTCTTCTGGAGGGGGGAACACTCTTTGCTCTCTTTTTCTCCACAGTCACAGACTCACTTCATCACAGCACACACTCTCGTTTTACACAACACTCACCGCACCAACATTCACACTCACTAAGGTTCACTCACGCACAGTAACGAAGCCACAGGGAGATTCTGAATCATTTCTGACATACCGGCCCCTTCACCAAAGAAAAAAAAATCAATGGCGATGGCCATTTATGAGCCTCCATGAGAGACACCCAAAGCTTCATCCATTAGAACACATCAATGAGCCCCAAATCATCACACAAAGTCACAAACTTAGCCCACACAGTAGAACTCCGCACATAGCAGTATAGCACATTGACGCCCACTTGAACCACCACGCATCCACTTTCCCTTCCGAACCACCAAACCAGCCCACACAGAACCAAGTCTTTTAGTCCAACCAGCAAAAAATCTCACCTAGTCATCACCACTGAACCAATAAACCAAACCTCCATCCCAATACCAACTTTCCACAAGTCCCAGGTCATTGACGCACAAACAACAAAGCCGCAGCAACCATGAGCGAACCAATGACACCATTGTCACGCCAAGCCAACATTGCACAGAAACACCATCATCCGTATGCACCACATCGCCAGTTCGCGACGTCTCACTCGCGCTGCCACTTCCGCATCTCAGGATAGCGTTGCACCGCAGGTTCATCATTGAGCTTAGCCCCTCTGTTTCATATGCATTCTTAACATCATTGCTGCCTTTCTTTCATTTAACGGTTTCTTGGTTTGTTATATTGATTCACGTAGCTTTTACAACGCTCACTTTGTTTATTTTGTCTTTAGTTCATTTATTGTGTATACCCAGTGTATACGTTTAGTTTAGTTTGGTTCCCATTTTCTGGTTTCAATCTTTCTCTTCCTTTTTTTATGTATATGTATGTATATAAGCACTGCAGTTTGCTTTCCCCGTTGACTTCTCCTTCCTTATGTCACTTATGATTCCTTTACTGATTTTTGTTTTATATATAATATTTTCCTTTTTCTTTACTTTTTATTTATTATCACTTTTCTATATTGTCATGTTTTTTCATTGTTGGGTTCGGCTTACACATGTATTTTTGCCCGGCTATATTGTCATTTGAACTGAAAGCATCCACGTATATGTTTACATTAGAAAAGCTGGGCGACAAAAAATTTCCCTTAACAAGCCGTGTGTAGGTTTATCTTTCTTATATACTTATAATGATAATTATAACATAATAATATAATGCACAGTGACGTGAAAGTATTTCATAAACTTAAAAAATTAATTAAAATCGAGCTTGTTTTTAAAATAACAATAAAAATATAATTAGCAATAAAGTGAGTTGATTGAATGCAACATCTTCTTAACTCTTAAGTCCTTAGAACACAAGTTGTGACAGCTTGATAGTTCTAAGGCTTTTAAAAATAAATATTTTGTAACTGTTAAAATCAAATTTTATAATTTAATCAAACATAAAACGAAAATCCATAATTATAACATAAAAAAATATATAAGTTTTATAATAAAAATGATAACAAAATCTTTAATAGAGAATGAGTTATTTGAATGTAACATTCTTTTAATCCTAGGGTTTAAGAACACAGGTTGTGACAACTTGTTGTCTTAAAGTTTTTCTCAATAAAGAAACATAAAAAAATTATTTATAATAAAAAGAAAAATAAAAATCAATTAAATCAAGTTTTAGAATTTAATTAAAATTTGATAATAACATAATCTTAAATAGAGAAAATAATTAATTAAATGTGACATCTTCTTAATTTCAAGTTGTTAAGGCATAAGTTGTGATAACTTGGTGTCTTAAGACTCTTCTATAAGATAAAATAAAATAAAATAAAAAATAAAAATGTTAAACTAAAATTAATTTAATTTAATGGATTGACTAGGGTATACATCTCTGTTAATTCTATTTTTAGAACGTATGAGATGTGACGGTTCAAAAATCCTAAAATTTAATAAACAAAATTAAAAATGACAACACACAAACATTTTCTACAAAAAAACTATGTAAGTCTGATTCTCCATTGCACCGAGAGATATGTAAGAGCAAAAGACCACTCCTGTCGATCTCAAAAATAATAAAAATTTAATCATTTCAAGATAAAAATAAAACTAATTTTTTTTGTAATAAATAGAATCCTCCTTTTCGTTGTAATTGTTTTTTTTGTGAGATAAATATTTTAAAAATTATTAATAACTTGCTTAATTAGTTAAAGTAATCGTCTTTATGACAAATGTCGTAGGGTGCTAATACCTTCCTTATGTTTAGTCGACTCCCGAAATCAAATTTGGTTTCAAAGACAATTTTCTTTTCAAAGGTTTTTCTAATGTTTTTCCTTAATAAATATTGGTGACAATTTCCTGTTTTAAACTATTTTTCACCATCCCGCCGCAACCCCAATTGCAACATTTTGTAATATAAATTTACTTACGTGCCTTAAGGAGATAACAATTCAAATATTACATATTTTTTAATGGATAATATTTGAGTCTTCTTAAAAATTTTCAATTTGAAATTTAAAAGAATATAAACAACTATATATGTCAGTTTTTGAAGAAGAATAAATATTAAAGATGTATTTTAAAAGTATCATTTATTGACACCTTACATTTCTTTTATACCAAAAAACAACTAAAACATATACTAAATAAAGAGTGTATGTCGATAACTTCTAATTTTATTTTCCTACACAAATTAATATCTTAAACATTTTTAAATTAAATGACTAAAACTTTCTTGTTTATTTCAAATACAAAATTTGCTCTAAAATAATCTTCGTTTACAACATAATTTACCAAGGCAAGATTTTTTAATTGCTTTCATTTGGTTGGGATAAACAAAGGATTGTCATCCACTACAAGAAAATTGTTTATTAGAATGAAAATGTCAGAGCCAGCCACAACACTCTAACTCAACGCAATCATTTGAGTACTAACTTTTTTTAAAGTTGAAAAGGGTTAACGCGTCAGTAAGCTTAACGATATTTTTTAAACTTAGTGTCAGCTAAGCCGACAATACATGTGACATTTAAGCTAACCTCATAAGCATATAATTGATCTCATTTTAGCGTCAACTTGGCCTACACTTACACTGTGTTTGGTAGGGAGGAGAGAAATAGAAGGAGAGGAAGTAGGTAAAAGAGAAGTAGGTAAGAAATAGAATGGAAATAGAGGTTGTTTGGTTGGAGAGAAGTAGAGAAGAAATAGAAAGGAAGTTTACTTTTTGACTTTTGAGGATTTGGAGTGAAAGAATAAAATTACGTATATAACCTTCACAATTCGGAATGATACAGAAAAAATATATTTAAATATGTGATATACATATTCAAATATACAATCACATATTCGAATATGTGATATGCATATTCGAATATGCATATGCCATATTCGAATATGTGATTGCATATTCGAATATTTCATATACTGCTTGTCCAATTTTTTCATAATATTTTCTCAATTTTTTGAAAATAAATATACAGATATATGTAGTGCAGTACATGCAAGCTATTATTTTACTCCAAATCACCATACTCAACTGTAATCACTTACGATATTTAACATCAACTTTTATAAAAATTATAAATTTTCAACCAATAATACACTTAAATCATTTCAGAGTAACAAAAAGTAACAAAAATTAGAGGGTAATAATGGAAATAGCGTTGCACGTTCGTATTTTTTCATAAATCCGCCCAAATTTGCGACGATATTTTTTAGCGTGGGACCCACTAAAATTTTAAAAACTTTCACGCTATTTCACCGATACCAAACGAACGTAAATTGTCAATATCCTCTCACTTCCGCGCTCTTCTCTTCACTTCTTCGCTACTTCACCGCTACCAAACACAGCGTAAGTCTAAATCATATGCACCGAAAATCATATGTTTCGTGAAGGACAACGTTGAAGGAGGGCTACGAATAGGGTTAGAGAGCAAGATGAAGATGTTGCATCCAACTCTCCTCACTGTCAGCCCTAGGTGTAGAGTGTACGAGTGACCAGCTAGGGAGTATATGTTGTACTAGACTTTTCTCACTCCCCATTTTGTTGTATTATAGTAGTAATATATCATGGGTTCCTAACTTTGCTATAGACCTGTATATAGGCAGTAATGCAAAAAGTATATATTCATTTTCTTCGTGATGGATGGATGAGCACTCCTTGTGCGTCAATCTTTTGTAACTTCGTTAATAAATCTATTTGTTTATAAGAAAAAAAACTAAATCTGTAAAAAGTTGCTATATGATTTTGACGAAGTTTTTGAATCGATGAAGGATTTTGCTTTGGGACTAATTTAAAGTAATGTTACAAAAAGATCCGGCGGAGAAGAACATAATACAGGATTAAGTCACAGAATTCCTAGCAAAACATGTAGAGTTATGCAAACCATCAAACTCATTACATCAGGTGGGAACAATTTATAAATATATTATCAGAATTAATGTAAAATCCACTTCATTTTCTACAAACCTAAATTTTAGGTTGGAAATATATGAAAGCATGCACCCGAACGTAACTGACATATATTTTATTCACGAGACACAGATATAGAATTAACACACCACACATGCATTATGTTTTTCAAATGCATAACATAACATATAATACGGTAGTCTGCCTGGCATGGCTAGCGCTCATATATAGGCAGACGGAACACACATATATAGCAAGCCCATATATATAACAATAGCTAGCATGGGTCTTATTCCATAGTACTACATATAGCTGGCTAGCTAGCTAGCTTAATTATTATGACCCATAGAACTTCCTTTAATAATTAACTTTCTTCAGCTTGAAGTCTTGCTATGGTACATCAGCACGGGTGGCGGCCAAATACAGCAGTTCAAGGATCCAGGCTGGGGAAAAGGAGGCGATGGTGTTACTAATACCTTAATGGATATGCCCTTAATGATAGGGTTACGCAGAAGATCACTGATCGCAAGAAAGAAGAGGGATGGTGAAACTTTAGCCCAATCCTCGCGTATGGCGCTGTAGCCAACCAAAAAATCTTTGATTTGGTTATAGGTATTGGCTATGGCTAGAATCTTGTTCTTCAAGCTATCAACTTCATGGTGATGCTCGGGAGTAAATCCTTTGAAGCACTGAAAAACAACAGAATCAAACAAACCGGGGTAACGTTGGTACAAGGGGAAGTAGTGGTTGTCATTAGTATCAGCATTTGGAGCTATGGAAGCCACAGTGATGACTCCGTCTTGCTTTAGTTTCTTTATAACTTCCCCAATGCAATGAACAAAGTTACCCTGCTGGCCGCTCCCAAAACCCTCATAGTTAACATCAATTCCATCCAGGTGGTAGTCTCTGACGATTCCTGTGAGCGACCTAATGGCTTCGGTAATCCATGCATCTCTGCTAATGCCCGCATCAATGTTAAAGGGGAATTGGTTGTTGTTGTTTCCAATGCTAACCAGTACATTAACTGCCAGAGCGCTGACCTCGTATCTTTCTTTGAAGTTCGTGATCACTTCGGGAGTGACCTTTTCTGTGTCCCAGTAAGGTATGTACTTTCCCTTGGTTGAATTGATCCCATCATAGTCTCTAGCAAAGGCCAGACACACTTGGACTTCTCTCACATATTCAGGTTCAGGGATATGAAGGGTTTGGAATGAGTCATCACTCGCGTAGTAACGAAACACTCTGGACTGCACCATTATAATATATGGCAAGTAGGAAATGAACAAAGGCTAGCTAGCTAGCTTGCTCAAAACCAATTAATATTGCTATTTTGTTGGTTTGGTGTGAAGAACTCGGACACCATTCCTTCCTCTTATATAGTTGAGACTCGGGAGCTCCAAACTTCGAGGACTAAGTTGGGTCATACAACCACAAAGTAACATTCCTGGGTTGGACAGTACAGGTATTTCTAAATTTCATAAAACATGTTCAAAGTTATAAAAAAGATATTCATAATTAATTCTGACAAAATCTAAAAATGTAGACCGAAAATCATTAAAATCATATAAAAATATACATAATTTATTTAAAATTAATTTAATTAAGTTTGAAATTTAAGGGAATAAAAAAAATTACATGTGTCAATTTTTAAAGAAGAATTTAAGTCACTTTTTGTATTGGAGTCCAAAATAGAGATGGATGAATTGCTTAAAAATATTTGACACTTGATAATTAACAAATGTGTGATTTCATTTTCTGATAATTATACAGTTACGCGTCCGTCTCATTTTATTAAACGTCTCTAATGGGTCTGTGAATCATTTTTTTTTCATCATTAATTAGTTATCCAATCAAATGAGTGTTTTTTTAGTCCTTAAATGTTAATTTAAATCAACAAGCCTTTTTTTTTGTCTACAATGATGGCAACAAGATTAGAATCTAAGACTTTGTACATACTACCTAAACTCCCCTCACCATTAGACTGGCTCTAGTAAGTTTTAAATCAATAAACTAGTATGATAAGATATTTACAAGTCTTCATTAAAATAATATTTCATTAATTAAAATATATAATAATAATTTTCAAATATTAAAAGTTTTAATGTTTATATTTTAATTTCTATTTTTATTAACATAAAATAATCTCCAACGATACGTTTGGAATGACGGATTTACAAAGGACAGAAGGGGAGCAGACTGAAAACTTCAACTTTTACATTCTTTCCTTCGTTTGGAATGTGCAAAACAGTAAAGCAGAGAAACATTTTAAGAAAAACAATCCCTTCATACTTGGACAAAAAATGAGAAAAGAAGCAATTTTATATATACAATGACCAAATAATCCTTATTTTCTCTTTTATCAAGGGTATTTACGTCATTTTATATATATGTTTTAACTTTCTTTTGTCTCTTTTTCTCTTATACTAAACAACATAAAATATCATTTCACTTTCTACTCCTTTTCTTTCCTTTCCTTTCCTTGCCTTTCACTTTCTTTCTTAAACAAAACAGACCATAAATATTTTTTAGATTTGAATTTTTATAGCTCACATATATTTATAAGCCCATACATTAATCTACGAAATACTTGCTAGTTTACATAACTAGTTACTTGACCCGTGCAATGCACGGGTTAGGTTATCTTTTTGTTAATGAATTTATAAGAATAAATTCATATGAATATAAATGTTAAATAAGTATAGATATGGATAATTAATAATAATTAAATGTAAATTTTATAATATTTTATACACTAATGTATTATCGTATGAAATATTCACATTTTTGTGTTATGTTTTATGTAAATTTTTTATATTAATCAATTGACATATAGATTTTAATGAGTCACGTTTGTTTTCATACATGCATTAAAATGGCATGTAAATATAATAATAAATTAATAAATTCATCCATATAATTTATGATTATCTATTTATTTATATATTAAAACAATGTCATATTTTTTAAAATGTCAAAAAATTAATATGATACAAAATGAAATTAAATTTTAAAATAAAATATTTTAAATCCCAGTAAAATTACTTATCATATTTTAAAGGGTAATAATTTAAAATGAAAATAAAAATTGTTAAAAATCACGACATTTAATATTGATAATATTAAATATTATATTTTAAAAAAAAAAACTAATTCACTAACCATTACTTAATTAAGATAGTAATGATTACCATATTTGATAAAAATTACGAACATGTGATAGAAATAGATACATGACATAATTATTTGATAATGAAAGATCAACTCTTCAAATTAGGGTCATTTTATTATAATTTTTAATAAATCAAAAATAAATTCTTAGACATACAAATAATAAATATTTTATAATTAATTAATAATAGTTAAAGTACGAAACACATACAAAAATATCATAATCACTACTATCTAGTTTTTTTAGTTTAAAATAAATTTTTTAATGATTGATCTAATGTAGTTAAATAGTTAGATTTTATTGGATATCAGTGTGAAAAGATTTTATACTAACAATACATATCTTATTTTTTCATTTTTAAATACAATGATTCTGAGATTGTCCCTATGGATCCGTTTATCACAGCTTTTTTTGTAAAAGAATCGTGTCTTTTTTAAAAAAAAAATCACCATTTTTTAGTTTTTTATGAGTTTGTTTCAGCGTTCCAACATAATCAAAAACTGAAAAGAATCTAAAATATAATTAAAATCATAAGTTATTTTGAACAGCTTCTCATAAAATCAAATGCTTCTTTCAAAAAGTAATTTTTATGATTGTAAACAAACATAACTTAGTTTCTACTTTTTTTTAAAAAAATCTCATAAAAATAATCACTAGATTATTTTACATCAGAATCATTTAAAAAAAAAATTGTGACAAACTGACCCATAATTTATACACTATGTTAAATTCTTTCAATTATTTTAAAACTATCAATTATAAACATCCTTAAATTTGTTTTATGAAAAAAAAACTAAAACATATACTAAATAAAGAATGTGAGTCGATAGCTTTTGAGTTTATTTTCTTACACAATGATTGACTTGGATTTTTCTGGTCAGTGATTGTTTTACGTGTATGAATATATAACTAACCATGTACGAAAGCAATTAATTGAAGAGAAACCCAATACCTAACTAATACACATGTAATGGAAACAAATTTATGAGTTGTCATTTTGATGTGGATTAATTTTACATGATTTTTATTTTATTTTTGAATAAAAGTGATAGACTGGAGAGACACCCCAATACTATTAGACAGGGCATCGATGATATGCTGGGATTGCTAGTAAAGAACGAATGTGTTCCTTTAAACAAATTTTTTTTCTAAATAAATAGGTAAAAATGTATTTATTTTTTTTTACTTTTTAACAAATTAATATCTTAAACTTATTTAAATTAAATAAACAATTAACAAGACGCTCTAAAATAATCTTTGTTTACAATATAATTTATTGGAGCAAGATTTTGTAATTTCTTTCATTTTGGTGGGATAAATAAGGGATTAACATTCACTACAAGAAAATTATCTATTAGAGTGAAAATGTTAGAGTTAGCCACAATACTATAACTCAGACACAACCATTTGAGCTCCATATTTTTTTTAAAAATTTTTTTTACTATAGAAAAAGGTTAGTGTTAAGCCTAACGGTATTTTTTAAACTTAGTATCAGTTAAGCTGACATCAAAAGCATAATAATAGATTTCATTATGTTAGCTTGGCCTACACTATGTTTAAATCATATTCATCGAAAATCATGCTTCCTCACTTTTCCTCCTTCTCCCCCAGCCCTCATCCCTTTCACTTAGTCTCTCTTCGGGTACCGCAAGTCCGCAATGCCGCTATACCACCGTGCGAACCATCGCCACCATAAAGTCACTGTGAGGTTTGTCCCCTTTTTGTAGTCTCTCCCTCTCTCTTTTTGTCTCTATTTTTCTCTCAATTGTCTCAGTACGCCACCACAATTTATACTAATGAGTATTTTAAATACATTGATTCTAATTAATAGAATTTATACATTATATTAAATTCTTTTAACTATTTAAAATTAAGTATCAATTACCCTTATAGAAAAAGTTTTCTATCATAAAGAAATAACTATAACATAAATCAAATTAAAAAATCTGAGTATGTGCAATAAATTTTAATTTTTTCTTTCTTTCATACGGACTTGGATTTTTATAGTCAGTGATTGTTTTATGTGTATGAATATACAACTAACTTTGTATGAAAGCAATTAATTAAACCAACTGATGCACACCTATCGGAAATATATTCATGTGTTCACATTTATATGTGAACTAATTTTACATAACTAAAGAACAAAATTGTTTCTTTTAAATAAAATTTATTTTAAAATAAATAGGTAAAAATGTATTCATTTTTCATATTTTTAATAAATCAACGTCTTAAATATTTTAAATTAAATAATTGCTTAACACTTTCTTATTTATTGTAAATATAAATTCACTTTAAATCAATCTTCAATTATAACATACTCCACCAAATCTAGATTTTGGTCAAGTTTGGATAAATTTCTTAATAAGTACTTATAGGGGAAGAAAATAAAAAGGTAGAATGAAATAAGTTTTTCTCCTAAGTGAAAATTAGCTTATGCATAAACTAATTTATTGAAGTTCCTTCCCTCATTTAGCTTTTTCAAAGCTTGTTTTAACTTATTCATAAGCAAATTTTAACTTATGAAAGAAACTTAATTAATTCATTTTATCTTTTTATTGTTTTCTCCTATAAGTACTTATTGAGAAATTTATCCGAATAATACTTTTATAATCTCTTTCATTCTGGTTTGATAAATTAGTGATTTACGTTTTTTGTGATATGATAGATGTCACTTATACAAAGAAAAGATAATCATACTCGAACACCCAATTTTTGGAGTGTATGGGTGGAAAAAAGAGGGAGAGACAAAGAGAAAAAATAAAAAAAGAGAGAGAATTGATAAATGTGATAAATGATGTTATAGAAAATGAAGAGAAGGATAAGAAAAAAAAAATGAGATGGAAATCAGATGAAAGAGAAAGTGGGTATATTTATTATTTTCCAAAAAGAAAAACCATCACACATGGGTCTCCTATACATGTTTAATTAAAAAGCACGGCTAATTTTAAATTTTAAAAAAGGTGGCAAGAGCTCATATATTATAACATAATATATATCCTTTTATTTTAAAGTGATTATTAATTTAGATTATTTAATTTATTTCAATTTTTTTTATTTTGTAAAAGGAAAAATATTAACTTTTTCTAATTTTTTAATTATAATCATTAAATACAAAAAATGAGAAGGTATTGATAATAAGAAGAAGGTAATATAGTTAAAGTCATTTATATTTTTAAATTAATCGTATTTAATAAATTTTTAATCTTATATAAAATTTTAAATGACAATTTCTCTTTTGATAAGCCAATATTTTATTCATAAATAAAAAAAAAGTTAATAATAAGGCATAAGGAGCGCTTGGCCACTACTATTCCTACTTTTTTTTTTCCCTATTTTGGCCTCCAACTTTTTCAAAAAAGAGTGAAAAGACTATTTTGTCTTCACTCTCTTTTTATTCTCACTCTTCTTCTCACCCCACCCCCTCTCGATTAACAAAACATATTTCCGTTATATATCTCGGTAAAATCTTGTCAAGATACAAACAGAAACACATTTTTGTTATATATGCGGACAAGATCTTGTCAAGACACACAGTTGTGTGTCTTGACAAGATAACTGTGTGTCTTGATAAGATCTTGTCTATATACACAACGAAAACGCATTTCCTTCAAGAAATATTTTCAAAAAAAAATTAACAAATAAAAGTTGGGGTAAAAATAGCAAAAAGTAGGGTGGTAATAGCAGAGGCCGGAGGGCATTAACTACGATACAAAAACATAGCAATAAGATTAAGGATGCATCAAAGAATAAGAGCATGAAACTCAAGGCCTTAAGCATCAGCCCACCAACCCACAAAACACAAAAATAAATACCTTAACAACCTCACATGGTTACGACAAGAATGTGTAAATGAAAAGCAAAGACAACACCAACCAAAAATACAAGATAAGACCACGGGCCATCCTGTAATTAAAAATTAGCAACCTGTAATTACGATTAACCCAGTGTCATTACTCCATGGAGCTGATATTGAAAGTTATACTCGAACAACCAATAAGAGATCCATAGCATCGATCTTGACAGATCACTTTGATTTTTGTCCTGATATAATGCTGAAAAAATCCTGGCCAATGTGTGCTTTTAAAATGCATTCACACTATAGTTTTATTTGGAGAAATTTTTCAATAAATATTTATAAAATAAGAAAATAAGAAGGTTAAATTTTTCAATAATTTATAAAAGTTATGTCATTTAACTTTTCTAAAAAGTTAATTTTAACTTATACATAAACTCATTTTAATTTTTGAAATAATTTTCTTATTTTCTTAATCCTGAGATTTCAGGACACAAGCTGTGACAACTTGATGTTTTAAAACTCTTTTCTAGTACAAAAAAAAAATGTTAAACCAAAATTAAATTATTACAAATAAAAATATTAAATCAAACTTAAGATATTTTAATGGATTGGCTTGGGTATACACCTATGTCAATTTCATATTTTAGGGCATATAAGCCGCGATGGTGCAGAATTCCTAAAATTTAATAAACATAAAAATTAATAATAAAAATTAAAAATGTCAACACACAAACATTTTATACCAAAAGAACTACATGAGTCTGATTATCTATTGCACCGAATGATATGTAGGTGCAAGAAGCCACTCTTGTCAATCTCAAAAATAATAAAATTTAATTATTTCAAGATAAAACAAAAGTAAATTTCAGAATAAATAGTTTTTTTCTTTTTGTTGCAATTGTTTTTGGGTGAGAGACAAATTTTTTAAAAGTTATTAATAATTTGCTTAATTAATTAGAGGTAACCTTCTTTATGAAGGATGTTGTAGGATGCTAGCACCTTTTCTAGACGTAATTGACTCCCGAATTCAAATTTGGTTTTTGTAAACTATTTTCTTTTGTAAAGGTTTTTCCAATATTTTTTCTTAATAACTATTGGCGATGACTCCCTGTTTTAAACTTATTTTTGCCATCACACCACGACCCCAGTTGTGACATTAATTAATTTTGTAAGAATTTTGGTTAAGAAAATAACAATAAAAATTAATTATTAGAAAAGAAAGTATTTATTATTTTTAAAATAAAAAATTATTTGAAATACACTTTTACCTAATTGGAAATATTCAATAAAATGTAATAAACTTTTGTTAACCTGTATTTTTTGAACTTTCATTTGCAGGAACCAACAAATAATAAACAATTAGGTTATAAGTATATCCATCTCGTATGTAAACCAATTTATTTGACAAAATTACCAGATGGATGATGTTAGAAGCATAAGTCCAAAAGGAGAGTTTATCTCAAAAGACTAACCCATTAGGTGGGCGAACTAGATTTATTAGCCTCACTTATTAGGTGAGACTTTCTGATATGCGACTCATAATAATACACCTCCGTTTGAGAGCCGACGTCCTCTGCAACTACGCTTGTTGACACTTCACTCAACATTCACGTTGGTAAAAACCCTCCACTAGTCAAAACCCTCCCCATATATATATGGTAAGGAATCAAATTACGTTAGTGCAATTTACACTAACTATTATACTATTCAATAACTTTAAATTGAATAATTTTATTACAAAACCCACCGTTAAATTGAAAGTTTCTTTAACATAGATCATATATACAAAATTTTATAATAATCTAAATTTATTTGATACCGTATTCATATCGATCAAAATGGACATAATATATACTTTTCAAAATATACTAAAATATAAACCGTTTGATTACCTTCTTATTGTTATTCAGTTTTGACAAAATTTGACACAAATAATCTTGGTAATATGTAATTATAATTCAACGGTTGGATCCATAAAAATACATTCTATGTCAAGTTATTAATGGTGTAATAATTGGTGTAAGTTACACTGGTGTAATTTAATCACATTCAATATATATATATATATATATATATATATATATATATATATATGGGTGGGGATCAAGTTACTCCAAAAGTAACTCTTGGTAGAGTTACTCCATTCAAAAATTCTTTATACATATTAAATCTCAATGATCTAACCGTTAAATTAAAAAAATTTATTAAGTAGCTAGATCAAGTATACCAATTTTTATAAAGTTTGAAAACTATTTAATACTTCATTAAATAAATTTAAATTAACATATTATATACTTTTATCAATTATAAGTAAATGTTGATTATAAGATGAACTAACTACAAATATCCGATTTACCTAAAATTTGATGTGCATGATCATTGTCATAATATGAAAATATTCAATGGTTGGATCATTGAAATTTAACATATATCAAGAGTTATTGAGTTGAGTAACTTTACCAAGAGTCACTCTAGGAGTAACTTGATCCCTACCCTATATATATATATATATCATATTATATGTTAAAATAAAGTGATGTGATGAATTACTAAATAATTTTGTAATTGTATAAAATTTTATATTCTTAATCTAATTAATAAGAACATCAAACTCAACAGTTGGATTAGTTAAATTTGTAATATACAAAAAATTGTTAAAGGTGTAATTTGACTTTGACACTTGGTGCCAACAGATCCTGACCGTTGACATCAGGTGTCAAAGTTAATCAAATTATACCTTCAATAGCTTTTTGTAGAATGCAAATGTAACCAATCCAACTGTTGAATTTGACGTTCTTATTAATTAGTTTAAGTATACAAAATTTCATATAATTCCAAAATTATTTAATAGCTCATCACATCATTTAATTTTAATGTACAATATGATATTAAAAAAATAAAATTATATATATATATATATATATATATATATATATATATATATATATTCAATGTTAGATAACCTATCTAGAAAAGTCCAAATGATGTGAAATTTGACATACATGATCTTGAAGATAATATCACATAATTGAACGGTTGGATTGGTTAAATTTGTAGCCTACAAAAAGCTATTAAAGGTGTAATTTGACTAACTTTGAAACCTGGTGTCAACGGATCCTAACCCTATATATATATAGTCCTTCAAATTTAGGGTATGTTTGTTTTTAGTTCTCCAAATTTAAAATTAATCTTTTTAGTCCTTATAATTTTAAAAAAATATGTTTTAGTCCTTTTGTCCAAATGTTGTTAGTATATATATATATATATATGTATATATGTATATATATAAAACAAAATCATTAATCTACCCCTTTAATTTCAAGACACCTAATAGCAAAACATATTAAAATATAAATATTTACATATAGGATCTATTCAAACAGCCTTAAAATCTTTGTTCAAACAAGGAATTGATTCCCTAGTATTTGCCTGTATAAGAGATACCTGACATGTGAAACTGCGTAATCAAATTCTAGCATTATTTGAAACTAATTTAGATAAAGGACCAATTTACATAAGTAGTTACCAAATTATTCAGGAGCAGTATCAAGTTTTCATAATACTCCACATAATATCACTTTAGACATAAAGATGCTAGATAATGAATGGAGTCCTAAATCAATACCTATTTTAGTAATCTATTGAATTTATTACAAAGTAATGAAAACTCAATTAGCACCAGGAGCTTTATTAATGTCACCATCTGATGAAACTACTCTACTATTAGTAAATCCAGAAAAGGTAAATGCATCAGTCCCAAAAACATTAAAACATGAAAAAATAACTAGTGGTTTAAAGTGGAGGCTAAAAGACCTACTCCTGCCTAAAACACCTGCCCCTACGGTAGTAGATGAAATAATAGAATACAAATAAAGAGCCATAGAAGTAACTTTTACCCCTCTAACAAGAACTGAATCTGTAAAATTACCCTTTCTACAATCATTTTCTAGTTTGGCTAGAAGGTCAGTAGACAATTCTAGTTTTACATTCCAAAAGGCTTATATTTAAAGGGAATTATAAGCAATCCTGTAATACCTACCCTAGAATATATGGCAGAATCATCTATTCAATATGAATCAACCGAAGATCATAATTCTCCAACTCAATCTGAAATGAATCAGCTAAATATGATTGAAATATTCAAAATTAGCAACGAATTATTAAAACAAGAATTTCTAAAGAAAGAAAATAAAGAAAAAAGAAAGTGGTTTTTTTAAAAGTTTACCCAAGAAGAATTAAAATAATTTCGAAAAAATTATTATAAAGATCTAGAGGAAATAGGAGAAAATAAGCCTTATTTCGAATGGTTTGAACAAAAATGTTTTCCAAAATTACACATAAGTGTGTTAAGATCGGCAAAAATTTTTTGGAAAACGTCCAAGGGAGAAGTTATATGAGTAATACCGCCCTAGAAGAAATAAGCTTTCTAAATGTTCAAAATAAAGAAGTAATTACTTCACCGTTTAAAATGATAATTGAGAAAAAAAAATTTAAATGAACATGGAGCTACTAGAGCAGATGTTCAAAAAAAAACATCATCAATTAAATTACACTAACCAGTTATTACATCAAGTTACGTTAGAAATAAATAAACATAAAGAGGTAGAAGAAATAAACAAGGTAGAAAAATTAGAAAAGTCCTTAACAAAACCATTTAAATTCTCAGAAGAAGAATTAAAAAGTTTTAAAATTGGAAAAGAAACTGAAATAACCTTAGAAGAAATTAATAAAAAGATAGATCAATTAAAAATCAATAAAATAAACACAATCCAATAAGTACCCTTAGAAGAAGTAGGAAAACACTTTATGGAAGACCAATTCACAGATAGAATATGAAAAATAAACAAAAAGGGAATTAACAAACAAAACTATGCACCTAGACCAACAACTAGAAATTTTCACAACAGGCCAACCCTCCTAGATATACACTTTGAATAATGGGAATTAGAACATCCATCAGCCTTTGATGGAACAGGAATTACTGAATGGAATATAAATGGAATGACTGATCATCAAATATTAAGAAAAACTAATGAAATGACCATGGCTAGCATATAGAGTAAAACATATAGAAGAACAAATTGTGTTGGATCGAGCGCTTACCACTAGGCCAAAAGCTTGGCCTTTTGGCCAAGCTTTTGGCCTAGTGGTAAGCACTTGATCCAACACTATTAAATCCTTTTTATTCGGTAAAGGATATCTTATCCATTTTAGTACTTTATTTAGTGGCTTATAGTTAATAACCATTTTGGGTTCACTTTTTTTATTTCTGAGGCATTTTGCACGTAAAATGCTACACAGCTCCATAAAGATTTGCTAGGTCTAATTAATCCTTTTATCGAAGAATCCTTGTATTTATTTTTTACAATATTCTAAAGCTTCTTTAGTCATTTGTACTGGTCTTGCTTTGGTTAGTATTTTACTTTCATGAAAATCATCCTCACATGGTAATGAAACTGTGTAATTTTTTCTATTCCAAAAATCATTTGGTACTTCTGCACAAACCTCTTTAATAAAGGATTTTTCTATTTCTTTAAATTTTTTCTCGTGTTAAGGGGTCTTTTAGCTGTTCTTCTATTCTTTTGTAGTTTATTTCCTTTTGTAACAATTTTATTTGATTTTGTTTACTACTAATTTTATTTATAAAATTTTCTTCAGTTACATCACTTATACTATAAATTTCTTTTAACCTCATATGCCTAATGAATTCAAAATAAACTTCTATTTCTTTTATCTTAGTTTTTATTCCTTGATCCGATACTTCAAAAGGACATATTTGTATTAAAAACGGAGTTCCTAGTATCATTTCTTTTGTTGTATCTTTAGTTGGTATAAAGGCATTTTTTAAACAAATTCCATTATTACATATACTAGCATTTGGCAATTTATATTGGACTTTTAGGTTAGAATTATTTGTTATAGAGTCTTTATATAGTTTTTTTTGTAGTGTTGTGTTGGGATTAATCCTTCTCTAATACAATTCAAGTCTGCCCGAGTCAATTAAAGCTATAAAGGGCTCATGAAAAGATTTTCCTATTTTTAGGGATACTTTTATCTGCCATTTTGTTGGAATAATTTTATTCTATTTACCATAGAATTTTCACTTTCTTCGATATCTTTAGTAATTCCTAAGGTAGATTCTTTAGTTGCTAGTTGTAATAAAGTTATATCTTTCACAATATTGTTTTCTTTTAACTTGCTTAACTCATTGTTAATGGTTTTTACTTTGGCTTTTAATTCATTTACTTTCTTTTATAGATCAGAGATGGTTACTTTTCTATCCTGAAGTTCTACCTTTTTTAGTATTTGAGCAAAATCATATCCATCAAAGGATTTTTCTTTTCTTGTGGTAGTTTCCTCTTCTTCTACTTGTTCTAGTAACATATTTTTTAATTTAACTAGGTATTCATATCTTTCTTCTTCATTTTCTATTTTGTCTACCATTTCTAAGGCTATTTTTGTTCCAGATTTAATCATATTTACCCTATATGTACAATTGCAATTATCTAATTCACAATCATTTTCTTCTTCTCCAGTAGAACTAGATTCTTCTTGTGATTCGTACACTATTTCTTCCTTATTGGTATCTGACTCTTCGGTTTCATATAATAATATTTTAGATATTTGTTCTTTAACTTCCTCGCTCATGTTTAATTCATTTATCTTTTCTTTAACTTTGCAATCCTTTTTCATATGCCTATGTCTTCCACATCCATAACAAATTATGTTGTTGATTTTGAGCTTTATTATAACTTTTAGGTTGTTTTGTCTTATTTGTAGAGTTATTTTGAGTGTTAGGTTTTCTTTATATGTTTTATTTTGTTTTCTTAAATTACTTTTTCTAGTTGTTGAAGGCAGAGAAGGTTTTTCGTATCCATATTGAGTATAAAAGTTTCCTAATTCTTTTATTCCCTTAGCTTGATTTTTTCTAATTCTATTTTCTAGCTTTAAATTGTTACATAATTCAATTCTAGTATTTTTAACTATGGCTATAATTCTTCCATAAGTTAATTTGGCAATTGGAGTATTAGGATATTCTACTTGTAATCTTTCTCTTACTTTTTTAGCAAAGACCATGGGAAGTCCGGCGACAAATTTTTCTTTCCAATAAGATTCTTTACAATCTTCCCTGGTTAATACCATAGTTATAAAATTATCAGTATACCATCTAAAATCTCCTAGGGTTGGACATCTTAGATTATGTAGCAATGAGGACATTCTTTCTTTGAATAATTTTGTATCTCCATTGAAATTATGAATAATGGCTATTATTAACGTTTCTACCATAACTAGTATTCTCTGTTCTCCTTTTTGCTTAACATAGGTAACAATAAAAAGTTTTGGTTGCTTTGTTAAGCAATTATCCCACCATCCTTTTAATATTCTAGTAAATCCTGCTAATATTAGTTTAACAGTTTGTAGAACACAAAGATAACATAAGAAGGGAGGTTGAATTGTGTTATATCAATTTTCGCAATTTTTTTTGTTAACAATGTATTGTCTGAAATAAGATCAAAGGGATTTTCAAAAACGTTTTAAAAGATAGACGAAAGTTGAATGACAAAACCGGAAAGCACACAGAAATTATATTGGTTCATCTCACTCAAGAGACTACGTCCAGTTCTTGGCAACAACCAAGTTCCACTAACTTTCACAAGTTACAAGTATTCTTTCCACAAGCCTCTTCAGGCTCAACCCAAGTAGTCTTTCACTTGCCTCTCCAAGCAAACACCCAAGTATTCTTTGAATCAAAGCCTCTTCAGGCTTTCATCAATCTCATTAAGAAAAAGGTTTACATGTGAGTTTACCTCACTGGGCTTTACGTCCTATCTGACAAATATACAATGAAGTACAAAAAGAATTTTAAAAAGAGTTTAGAAGAGCTTTTTCTTTTCTTAAAGCACTTATGAATTTTCAGAATCAGTAGCAATTATATGAACAACAGTTATGATCACAACAACTGCTCGAAGGAGGTCTCTTCTTCTATTTATAGGCTTCTTCAAAAGTATCCCTTGAGTATTTTGCTGAAGACAGCCTTCGTCTGATGAAGAAAGTCGTTGAATCATTAAATGCAGCAGTTAATGCTTTTTACCAACTTGTCATATAATAAGATAAAGCAGTCTTCTTATCTTTTCTATTCTTGTACTTAATCTATAGCGGTTGTCATGTCCGCATTCCCGTTCTGACATTCGCACACATATTCCTTCCTTTTTGCTGACTTTGTATGTTTCGAGGTAGCTTACGCTCTGATTGATGTGCAAATCATTTTAGAACGTTGTCATCGTCTATAAGACTTGTTAGTTACAAAGTTTATCCAATCAAAAGATAAGATGATATTCAATTTTAAAAGCGTCAGACGATTGCATGCGAATGAAAGATCAGACGATTATATAAGGACATAATTTTAGCTGTTTATTATTATCAAAATATTTGAGGGTTATAAATTTGTCCTTTATCTTAACAATCTCCCCCTTTTTGATGATGATAAACAATTATAGTTCTTGTAAAACATTTTTCTATGAAAGCTCTTTTTGATGAGTTAGTTGTTAATAAAAACATATTTTGTATAGGTGTACTTCAGTTTAAGCAGATGCAATATATATATAGAGAGAAGTAATTAAAAGAAACCAGACGATATCATTTAACTCATTCAACTCATAAATCTTCATTGTATTAAAAAAAAAAAAATACTTCCCCTAAGATTGATATCTTTATACTTCCCTTTGTCTTCTATTTTTCTCCCCCTTTTAGCATCATTAATTAGAAGATTCAGAGTCTGAGGGTGTAGATGATGAGTCGAGCTCACTTTTGAAGCGCTTTGCCAGCTTGGCTAATAGAACTTCTACTTGTTTACGTTTCCTGCATTCTTTCCGAAGATCAGCTTCAAGACGCTACACAGTCTGCTTCAATTCATTGAAAGCTTGTCTATCGTCTGAAGGTGCAGGTGCAGAACTAGTAGTTGCTTCATCACTGAGTTCCTCTACAAAACATAAGTTGAAAACATATGGAACAAGAGGACCACAGAACCAAAAGTGATCGCAAGGTAGAGAAATTTCAAAGGTTTCAGAGGAGAAAAAGATATAGGTTAAAGGTAGGTTTAAGGATAGGTGGTTTTGGGGGTTGGATGTACAGCTTAAGGGAGACAGAGAGACTTGCGTCTAGTGACCCGTCGGACAAAGTGCAGCTTCAAGACTTAGTAGACTCTTCTCATCAGCTGACATACCAGAGAAGTGTTTAAGTGCTTCAACATGGTCTTGCAACCTTTTGCGGTCTGTGCTTCGGATAGTTGCTTTGCCTTTAAGTTTGGCCAGCTGTGCGGACGATAGTGCTTTTTGTCTGATCATCAAGTGCCTTCGGGGGTTGCGTATGAACTTGGGTTCTTTTGCTTTCCCCATAGATAGATTTTGGCATGGATAATTCTTTTGACAGCAGATGCGAAAGGTGGTCCATGGCTTCATAAGGAGCCACATTTGAGTAGCCATGAATCTAGGCGAGCCTAGTTCAAGGTCTGGACACCTTCGCTCACAGATTGCATGCTGCAAAGAAATTTGCATCTTCTCCAGTAAGAAGTTGTTCATCACCCTCCCTAACTCCCAGTCATCATCACCAATCCGCCATTCTTCAAAGTCTGGACTATCTTCTGAACGGATGGCGAGGGGGTAAGTCTTAATCATCCCATGACAGATCGGATAAATGATTTTGGGCTTGTAATGGTATGTTCTGCACATGATTCAGATACTCTGAGTAATTGCATTTCAACATGAATGGAGAGTTGTGACAGAGAGTCCTATGCTGTCTCCAAACTTCATATCTAGTTGGAAATCTCGTTCTGGTTGATGGTTGATAGACAAAGATTGGAGCGTCTGACAGGGTGCTATATCCTTCCTCCTAGACGTATGGGGTGATGTGCGGCTCATAAGACATGGCTGGGGTAGCTGCTTCTTCAATATTAGGAAATTTTTCAGCGTACCCATGGCGTACCAAAAGTGGCCATTCTTCATTGATGAGAGTTGTCCACATTCTTGGATTATTTACTTCACCCAATTCATAGTTGATTGTAGATTGAAGTTCTTCTAGGTCGAAGGGCTCTGGTAATTGATATTATCTTGTTGTTCTAGTCTGATGCAACTCAAGCTGCTCAAAGTAGATCATTATGCGCCTTTGGAGACGTTCAGACGGAGGCGTTTCAGAGCGATAATCTTCTGGTGTTGTTTTGTCTATCATAGGTATAGCTCCTCCAGATGAAGTTCCTTCTGTTTCAGGTTTCGTGAAGGAAAGAGAGAGTGAAACAGCCCTTGCAGGCTAATCAACACTAAGTGTCACTGTTAAGTCTACAGAAAGACGGTTGAAGACTTGAGATAAAGAAACAAATTGTGGAACTTTCTAGAAAAGAGATCTAGGTAATCTACCTTTTGAGGTAGCAGCAATATCCTTTAGAATCAATAGCTCTTGCTTTTCATGCTCTGTAGGGGTTGTTTGTAGCAAGTGATCACATATTGAAGCACTGCTTCCTCGATCTGTTCTTGCTTAGCCTCAGCTAGTTTCACTTCTTCTTCTTTCTTCTTTTTCTCAACCCGTTTTGATTCAGCTCGGGCTCTCCTGAGCTACTTTTCTTCTTGAGCTTTTGTTTTTGGTACTGGAATCTTTTGGATTTTGAGGGCCTTTTAGAAGGTTGGGTAGATGGAATGGATTCAGTAGATGTAGATGGTGGAGGTGGTTGTTCTGATGGAAGGCAGGAATGGTTGTGCTTGGAGGAGGAAGAAAGGTGTTAATGGGAAGGTCATCGTCTAAGTCAGGTTGGGGAGTTGGTTTGGATCTCTGACGAATGGTTAAGGGTTTTTGTTTCTTGTGAGGTGGAGACGATGGGGTTAAGGGTTTGGTCTGTTGTAGTTGAGGGTCTGGTTGTGAAGGTCTTTTGATAGTAACTTAGGTTTTTGTGGTTTGGTCTATTTGGGTTGTGGTTGGGATGGTTGGGGTTTCGTCTGTGGTGGAGGTTGAGTAGATGCAGTATCAACAGAGGGGTCAACAGATGATCCCACTCTGAACGCAGTTCCAATAACTTCTTCTGGTGGTTCTTCCTTGATCAATGCCAACTCTGAATGTTTGGCAACGTATCCAAAGAAGAAATGTACGATCCTCATCTTCCTGATGATGGATACATCGATCTCAGAATCTTGTTTCATCTTCTTCAATCCAAATTCTTTTATTCCCGCTAGACGAATGATTTCGGTGAAGAGCATGGCATAGGGAATAGGATGCTTCTGCTTGCTCTGGGCACCTTCCTTTGACTTGGAGAGACAGGATCTCCAGTTGTCCAGGATTAATGCAGGCAGATTAACCTTCTGACCAGTCAGCATCTTGTATATGCAGAATCTGTCCTTAGAGGTTACATTATCCTTTGAGCCTTTTCTTGGCAAAATAATGTGCAACAAGACGCTGTGAATTAATCTGCAGATAGGCTTCATGTTTGAAGCATATAGGAACCTCCTCAAAACATCCTTGTTCTCGGTTTGAGGCCTGGGCTTTCCATACAATGCCTTGTTGACAGTTTCTAGGGTTATAACCTTTTCCTAGTCTTCAATAAAGAGGTCACCCTCTTCTTTACAGCCAGACGCTGCTGCAAAGGCGTCAGTAGAGATAATGATGGCTTGATTGTTGACGGTTCCAGTGATAGTTTCGTTAACTTCAAATGCTGAGGCCCAGAAGTAGGCGTACGGTGCATGGTACCAAGAGGTTTTCTTCTGCACAAAAGCTTCCCATCCGACATTTTTGATATACATTTGTAGAGGGAATCCTTCTTCTTTGAGCTTCTGCAAGTCGACCCATTTTCCAGCGACGAAGTCACTTTTTGGAAATCTTTCCATTGGCACAAGTTGTTTCTGGGTGGCCATGAGTGCAGGTTTGAGAGAAAGAGATATGAGAGTAAAGGTGAGGGATAGGGTTTCAGTTTAGAGAGTTTGAGAGGTTTTCAAAGTGCATAAAGAGAAAAAAAGAGCGATTAGTTTGAATAAAAAGAAAGGTTTTGAAAGTACTGAAGAGGCGTGCATTTATGACGACTTGATGTGGTAGGGGCAGTGTTATAAAAACTAGCTTGGACAAGAAACCGGACGTACAACCGGTCCGAGCCAGTGATTGGATCGGATACGCCATCAACCTGATTTGACTCGATGGGTTAACCGGTCAAACCGGTGAACTGGATGGTTGAACCGGTCAGTTGATGTAGACCAGTTCAAAATTTATTTTTTTTTAAGTGTTAAACAACATCGTTTTAACTATAAATATTGAAAAAAAATAAAATTTTTGACTTATAATATAATTTACATATTTAAAAATATTTATTTACTAATGATAATAATCACCAAAATCATAAATGCAGGTATGCATATGACATAAATGTCTCTTGTATTAACATGAATGCATAACCTTCATTCACTTGTTCTTGTTTGTTTGCCCTTAATGCGTAACCTCTAGTCCTTTTACCTCCATCTTAAATATAATTGTTTATTGTTTATTTATTTATGGGTTACACATCACCATTAAAATTTAATTTAATAAATTTTATAGGTATGAAATTTACATGTCATGAATACTTTCAAATTTTTTAATAGAGACTGAGTCATGCGGTTCAATTAGTGACCCTCCGGTTTGACCATTGACTCGGTGACCCAGTGCCCTGACCGAGTCGATGACCAGTCCGAGTTTTAAAACACTGGGCAAGGGATACAGCGCACGCTTCTTGGGTGGTTATCGAAAGTAATCATTAGGGGAAATATCAGAGTAATGAACTTAAAAACTTTTTATATTCAAAGATGATTGTGTTAGTAAGATGAAATAAGATACAATATAAGACGATATAGAGTAAGACAAATCTTAAAAGATCAAATGAGACGATGCATGTAAGAAGTTTTATTCTTACAAAACTTTCATGTGCAAATTTTGTAAAATGAAGTTAAAACGTTCTGCAGGTAGAGCTTTTGTAAAGATATCAGTCCATTGATGGTCTGTATCGATGAACTTAATTTCAAAAACACCTTTTTGAACATAGTCATGAATAAAATTATGTCTTATCTGTATATGCTTAGCTTTAGAATGTTGAATGGGGTTTTTAGATAAATTTATTGCACTAGTATTATCACATAACACAAGAATGTTATGCTCAAAGCTAGAGTAATCTTCAAGTTGATACTTTACCCATAGGAGTTGTGAGCAGCAGCTTGCAGCAGATACATATTTTGCTTTAGCAGTTGATAATGCAATTGAGTTCTGCTTCTTGCTAGTCCAAGATATTAGTGGTGTAATAGTTGATGCAAAGTTACACTGGTGTAATTTGATCCCTCCCATTATATATATATGTACATGTATGTATGTATGTATGTATGTATGTATGTATGTATGTATATACATACATACATACATGTATATATATACATATATATGTATATATGTATGTGTGTGTGTGTAAGTATATGTACATGTATATTTGAGTTGATTAATAATCCATGTTCTGCACGATGTTAAGATTATAGTTTTTAATTTTATTATTTCAATTTTTAATGTATTTTTTAACTATTTTAAATTTTATAGAAGTATATATTAGTGAAAATGTATATGAATATCTAAAAAATATATAAAATTAATTATAAATATTGTTATATATTTAATTAATTTTTTTCGATAATATCAAATAATTTTATATTCTTATATTTCTTACATCATTTTAATTTATTTAGATATTTTTTTTAAATCTGTTATCTGTATAAAATATATTTGCATTTGTATATAATTTAAATATATATATATATATATATATATATATATATATATATATATATAATTTTAATGAGAAATAGTAATAATAAATAATTTTGAATACATTTGTAATTATTAGTTTTTTTCAAAAAAATATTTCCAACGAATGACTGACATTAATTATAGAAAAGAAATTTGTGAGGATTTAAACTATTATAATAAGAAATAATGATGAATATAGTGATAAGATAATGCATGTAATTGTTAATCTTATTTTATTTTGGCTAATAACTAAAAGACTTGTAAATTTTTATATAGTGATTTTGAGTTGGTTTAGTTCATTTCTAGTTCTACTTTCATATACTATTTTTATTCTTATGCACAAAAAATAATTAGGTCCTTTAAACATGTTTGTTAGGATTTAATTCTTGATCATATGCATGAAAGTGAAACTTAATAAATACATACTCAATATATCATTATTGGACACAACCAACAATGAAATGACGCATCAGTAAAAGTTTTAAATTTATGAAAAAGGTAATTTCTCTAGTACGTGTTTATTTGGGTGGGTACCTATACCTCAATGAATACATTTTAAACATTTATATAAATAAAATCTACTTAATCAATGACATGGAAATACCATTTTTTTTATGGTTAGGTCTATTTTATTTTTAATTGTTGATTGATCTTTCAACATTAAAAGTTAAAGAAGATAAATTTTAAAATCAACTTTGTAAAGGCTAGGATAGAGGGCTTGAAGAATTAACAAATCAACTCTTCTTATTCCTTAATCAATAGCTTGATATTAGAAAATTACCATGTCATATTGGGGGCACGACTAAGTTGTCTTAACATCGATCTCAGTTAACTTTCTACTTGATACCTATCTAAATGGAAATGATGAACTGGTAATGAAGGCTATCAATGAATATGGTTATCAATTTCTTAGTTTTTTCCTTTAAATGAGTTCCCATTATACTATAATTGTCTTTATTTTTTGAAAATTAGTGTATTTAAGTTGATTATTCCCTAATTTATATGGTAGATTAAATATACATAAACATAAATTAACATTTTCTATGTGAAGAGTGATATCATCAACTATATATTGTGTACTTAGTTGTGAATATACGTGTTTAATTACACGTTATGGTATGAGTTTAAGTTGTTTGATGAAATGTCTTAAGTCAAAATGTATTATTTTGGTGACCTAATGTGGTGGCTCTACTCGAGTCTAGGTAGTGATGATGCGGTTGCAAAAGCAAAAGTGCAAAATGCATACCTAACAAAGAATGAAGTTGGATGATCAAGGTCGACAACCTGCCTACATGTGTTTATATTAGTGAATCTTTTTGATGTCAAATATTCAAATTGATTGAGACTTTGTATTTTAGAAAAAATATTTATTACATGCATTTCAAGTAGCAATGGTCATAAATCTTAAAAAAGAAATCATTAGATGTTAATTGGTAGGGAACATTGATTGATGCTATGGAAATGCTTGAAATTGACGCTAATTGACTTATTGATTGGATATATTATTTATATAATTACAAATGAGTTTTATTAAAATGGATTGATTGAACTCAATCTTTAAATCATGAAATTGGTGATTGGAATCATTGCAACACTCGAATCATCAAAGAGATTAATCAATTGATTTTATAAGCAAGGTCATAATTATTTTAATTATGCATTTTATGAATTAAAAAATATTTTTATTTCGGTAGGAAACTAATCTCTAAAGTGATGTCATATGAAAAAAAAAATCATGTTATATATGAATGGCAAAAGTAGTTAGGAATTTGACTCATTTTGTGTTCATCCTTTGCATTTTCCCTAAATTCAACACGATTCAATAAGTTTTAGACATTTGAATTTCACAATTGTAGATTAACCTAATTCTTTGACAAAAATCACTATGTCTCAATCTCAACACCCTACTTCTGTAGATTCATTGAAAATCAAATCAAGCATTGAGCTTGAAATTCATTAGAACACATGTCATATGAAGGACTATTCTTAAACTCGACTTAAGACATGGTAATCAAACCCAAATCAGAATATGCATAAATGATTCCTCAAACTATACATATTCAAAATCAATCTCAACAACGATTAATTGCAGGAAGCATTAAAACAAAGTTGATTACTTGTAAACACAAGAGATCAAATTAAATCCCACAAAACTTGTTTAATTCTAACTACAATGAAGAATTAACAAAACACAGGAAAGGAAAAAGTGAAAGAAAGACAAATGATAATGGATGATGGTGAATATACTGAATCTTCAAGATCTTCTTCCACGGGTTGAAGCTCCAATGATGGAAATAGAGAGAAAACATAAGAATAAGGTGAGTGATGGTGATAATGCGTCTAGCTTCCAACGTCCTCTCAACTCAAATGGGCCTTGCAAATGGCTTTTATATAAGCTAGAATGAGCCCAACATGTCAGCAATATTTATTTAACGCTGTAAGAAAATTATCACTAGCATCCCACCACTAGTGGAAAATGCACTTTTTACAACACCATATGTAAAAAAAAGTGTAGTGGCAATTTTGTAAATAACCATAAAAGTTTTACATTGGTTGTTTAACAACTGATGTAAAATCCCCCCACAAAAATTAAAACCTAGCTCCCTTTATTCACAAAACACTACGCGCAAATGAAACGTGACCCACCTTCGACGACGCTCACCACTGATAACGCCCACCTCCGACGCCACCACCGTCATCGATGACACCCACCACCAATGACGACCAATCTCCACGCGAACTTGTCAAGAATCGCGTGAACTACTGATCACGTTTGCGTCCACCACTGTCCTCCACCATCAACCACTGTGCGTCCACCAATAGCCACCACAGTATGTTTTTTCTCTCTCTTTTTCCTTGTTCTTGCTTGGGCTGATTATATGAGAGTGATTATGAGCTTTTTGTAGGTTGATGATATTATTAACAATTGTCAAAAGAAATCTTAAAAGAGGAACTACAGTTTGCCAGTCCTCATTTGTAATGTAAACATTTCCTGTTAGAGGTTTTTGTGGGTTTAATTATATTATTAACAATGGTCAAAAGAAATCTTAAGAAAGAAACTATAGTTTGTCAATGTTCTTCCTTCATGGCCTCTAAAACCTTCTTCAAAAGTGAACCTTGCACTGGTTGGAGTTCCAACATCGATCGTGAGCAAAGGTGAGGCGAGAAAATTGAAATGGGGAAAAGGAAGGGTTTTTATGACCTTAGTTTATAATTGTGTTTAATTATATGCTTTATAACTTGTGTGTTTGCTCATATGTGAGTTAATTGTGTATTTAATTATATGCTTTATATTCAAGTTATGCGTTATGAATGAACTTTAGTTTCCTGTTTGAGATTCAATACAATGATTAAAGTGCTAATTGTTGTATTAAATCTTGAATTGTCCCGTTGGACAATTTGGGAAGATTCATTTTTCTATACTTAATTAATACGTAGATGTTAAGTCTCATCTTAAATTTCATGAAATTTTGATGTAGTGCATTTCATGTTGTGTCTTCGGGTACATACTTGATTATGATGGATTTGATGTCACCATTTTCATTTCATGTACTTGAAAACCAATGCAAAATGCTACCAAAATTTTGTCAATTTAAGATATGAGACTTATCATGTGTGTATTAATCAAGTATAGAAAAAAGTCTTCCTGAATGGGATAGGGCTACACCTTTTAAAAAAAAAAAAAAGAGATTTACATGCATGGATATATGTTTGTGTGTATCATAGATCATAGTTATGGATCAAAGTTGCATGAATGCAAGTCGCATAAGTAATGAGTATGGGAATGGAGTTGAAGAGTTTTTGGAATTTGCTAAACATAATGTTGCTAATAGTAATGGAAGCTATTATTGTCCTTGTGTTAACTGTTTGAATGGAAGACGACTAGAAGTTGAGTTAATACTAGAACATCTTCTCTGTGATGGGTTTCTTAAGAGTTATATAATATGGACATGGCATGTTGAATTGTTAGACATTCCAAGTGTGTCCTAAATAGAGCAAGTTGATGTAGATATGGATGATCGATTAAAGGATACATTGGACAAGAGGCTTTTCAGCGAACACATGTGTATGACACTTATTCCAGTGATGCTAAGAAGTCTTTGTATCCGGGATGCACTAAATTCACACAGTTGTCAGCGGTGTTAAGATTGGTGAATGTCAAGGCAAGAAATGGGTGGAGTGATAAAAGCTTCACTGAATTGCTTAAGTTGTTGAAGGACATTCTTTTAGAAGGTAGCACATTGTCAAATCGTAACTATGAGGTAAAGAAGATACTGTGTCCGATAGGTATGAAGTACAAGAAAATATACGCGTGCCCTAATGATTGCAATTTGTACAAAAAAGAGTATAAAGAGATGCATAAGTGCTACAGGTGTGGGGTATCACACTACAAAGTGAAGGATGGTGATTGTAATAGTGATGAGAGCACAAATTAAGAAGGGTCTCCTTGTGAAGGTGTTATGGTATCTTTCAATAATTCCATGATTTAAGTGATTGTCTGCTAATGAAGACAACGTAAAGAACCTTACATGGCATGCAAATGGGAGAAAATATGATGGATAGCTTCGCCATCTGACTGTTTCTCTATAATAGAAGAAAATTGATCGTTTGTTTCCAGCTTTTAGGACTAAACCAAGAAACCTGAGGCTTGAACTTGCTATAGATGGAATGAATCCCTATGGTAACTTAAACAATAAGCATAGTTCATGGCCTATGCTCTTGGTAATTTACAACCTGCCTCCTTGGTTGTGCATGAAGAGGAAATATGTTATGTTATCTATGATGATTTAAGGCCCAACATAGCCAGGAAATGACATAGACGTTTATCTAAGTCCCATGATTGAAGACTTGAGAATGTTATGAGAGGAAGGTGTTGATGTGTTTGATAGATATCGCCATCAAAATTTCATGCTGCGTGTAATGTCATTCAGTACCATTAATGACTTTCCAACATATGGGAACTTGAGCGGGTATAGTGTTAAAGGGCATCACACATGCCCTATCAGTGTAGAAAACACATGCTACATATAATTGAAACATTGAAAAAAGATAGTTTACACTAGACATCAAAAAAAATTTAGACCTAAGCACCCATATCATAGATTGAAAAAAACTTTTAATGGATGTCAAGAGGATGATATTGCGTCGGTGACCTTAACTAGTGAGCAAGTTTATGAACGGGTGAATAACATTAATGTTGAATTTGGAAAAACGAAGAAGAAGGCTACTAAGAAAAACACATGGAAGAAGAGGTCGATATTCTTTGATCTTCCATATTGGTACCATCTAGATGTTAGACATTGTATTGATGTTATGCTTGTAAATAAAAATGTCTGTGATAGTATAATCGACACGTTTATGAACATTAAAGGCAAGATAAAGGATGGTGTGAATGCTCATCAAGATTTGGTTGAGATGGGTATATGTAACATCTCGGGCGCTGACGAGGGCGGGAGTGATCGCCAGTGCAAAAAAAAGATGAGGTACAGACAAGGATCGGCTCCTAACAAGCTTCTAGCAAAAAGGACACATGAATGAATTTAATACACATCGGAATGAGAGGGATCCAGAGGCTGTGCAGGTATAAAACTGTACAGTTGAGGATAGCTTAAAGGAATTAATAAGTGTTACCTATAACAATAAGATGCATCTACTTTTCGGTAGCCTATCACTTAAGAACTCCACAGTTAAGTGTGCTTGACTTGGAGTAATTCTGGGATGGGTGATCTCTTAGGAAGTTTTCCAGCAAGCATGTGAGTGAGGACAAAGCACGCTAAAAAGTCTTATGTTAGTTTGTGGGGACAGTCTTCAATCTCGAAAGCGGCCAGGCATTACAGTATACACCTACAATTAAGTCTGTAATCAATAGATAAGCAGACATATTTGCCCCTAGCATATCATACTTCGTCAAAAAAAGAGAAAATAAGTTTATATCGGTGTCTATAGGGAGTGAAAGTGCCACAAGGATACTCTTCATATGTCAAGAGCCTTGTGTCAATGAAAGATCTCAAATTAGTTGGCTTAAAGTCTCATGACTGCCATGTCTTGATGCAACAACTCCTACCAATGGCTATTTATGACATCTTGCCTAAAAATGCTATATATGTCATAACGCGGTTGTGCTTATTCTTCATTGTTATGTGTAGCAAAGTCATTGACCCTCAAAAGTTAGATGAGTTAGAAAATGAAGCTACTATTATCTTGTGCCAATTGGATATGTATTTTCCTCCTTTATTTTTTGACATCATGCTTCACTTAATAGTTCATTTAGTGAAGGAGATTAGATTGTATGACCCCATTTATTTAAGGTGGATGTAACCAATTGAGCGATACACGAAGATCTTGAAAGGCTATATGAAGAATCCATAGCGTCCTGAAGCATTTATTGTTGAAAGGTACATTGCAGAAAAAGCTATTGAGTTTTGTTTAGAGTGCTTGTCATAAGTAGAAGCTGTAGGACTTCCTAAGTCTCATCATGAAGGAAGATGTGGAGGTCATGGTACAAGATGTGTAAAAGTTGAAACCAAGGGTTGGGAGGAAGTTCTTTAAGCGCATTTGTATATATTGAATAACACTGATAGGGTTCTCCCTTACTTATCTGCTCACAAAACCCTTGTCAAGACAAATAACCCTCGAATAAATGAAAAATTGGTGCTAAAAGAGCATAATAAGACTTTCTTAAACTGGTTTAAAAACCAAATTGATCATGATGATAATGCTTCTGATACGTTAAAATGGTTAGCATATGGGCCTAACCTTGATGTCAATACTTAGACTGGATACGATATCAATAAGTATTCCTTCTACACAGTCACAGGATGACAAGAGTACTGTGCAAAATAGTAGGGTTACTCTTCAGGCTTAGTCCATGCACTTCTCTAGTTCAAAAGATAAAAACTCCGCTATTGCATCCATAAGTTACTTTGGAGTCATTAAAGATATTTGGAAGGTTGATTACATTACATTTAGAGTGTCTGTTTTTAAGTGTAATTGGGTTAACAATAACATTGATGTGCAAACTGATGAATTAGGATTTACTTTGGTAGACTTTCGCAAGGTATCTTATAAGGACAAGCCTTTTATCATGGCATACCGAGCAAAACAAGTGCTTTATGTCAATGATCCTTGTAATGAAAGGTGGTCAGTGGTTCTCCAAGGAAAAAGCATGCATGATACTCATGAAAATCAAGATTTAACACTTGATATTTATGAGACTCCTTCTTTCTCAATATGGATGCCTACTATCATTAAGGAAAATGAAGTGGACAATGTACGTGCCACTCATGATGATCATGATAAAGGGATATGGAAGAACATTCCTACCTAACCGTATAAGAAATAAGTTATGTTTATCTTGTTATTTAATTTAATTATGTTTTCATTATGTTTATTAGAAGGAAACCTTACATTTATATGTTTTTTAATTAGTATGGTATCCGCGTATAATATTTTGGAAGGTAGGCCCATGGCAAAATCAATCAAGCTTGAATGGATTTTTCCCAAGGTAAGTAGTTTACAATCTCGACATTCAAAAACACATTAATTATAATTTTATTATTTATTATCTAATGTTACGTTATTACATGTTGCAGTTATTCGTCGATAAACAACCATTAGGTGATGACGCAATTGTTTATAAATTACATCTCGAAATTCATGTTTGTTTAGAATGTATTTAGGTAGTTTAGAATTGTATTTTAGAATTAGTTATAGATGAAATTTATATGTTCGTTTAGAATGTATTTAGGAAGTAGTTTAGAATTAGTTGTAGATGAAATTTATATATGTTTAGAATGGATTTAGGTAGTTTAGAATTGTTTCAAGTGTGTTTAGGAGGTACTTTAACTTATTTAATGCATATATTACTATTTATTGATGATATTTCGAATTTAATATATTGAAATATGATTGAACTGCCTACCTAGGTCTGTTTGTAATTTACAAGTTGAAAAATTTATAAAATAGACAAAATATTTAAAAAAAAACATAACTTTCTATATTGGTTGAGGCTTTAACTTAGGCTTTACATCAGTTAAGGCTCTAACTTAGGCTTTAACCGATGTAGAAAAGTTAGAGCCTCAATCAATGTAGAAAGGTGTCAATTTCTACACATAGAAATTGACTTTCTACATCGATTCAAGCTTGAACCAATGCAGAAAGTCTTTTTTACATCGGTTCTTAATCCAATGTAAAAAAAACTCATTTTATACATCAACGGGATCTACATTGATTTAAGAACCAATGTAGAATCCTCTAAATAACCACTGTTGAAAGTGCATTTTCCACTAGTGCACGTTGGCCAAGCATTTGGGACGTTGAGTGCAAGAGATATTTGATAGACTCCAAGCAGTTACATGTTGTACAATATGTCAAACGTTGATCTACTCACATAGAATTGAAGCTCCAATGTCTCATCCAACATCTCCAAGCATGACTGGCTTCTCAAACGTTGAACTACCCGAGATATCCAATGCTTCTAGGGTCTAATTTAGTTTTTTAAGCTTAATCCTAGCGTCCAACACTGGGCTTCCATTGGAGCGCTTGTTGCTTGTCTTAGAATAGCATGGGATGCCATCCAACGTTTCACACGCTGTACTTCTAAATGCAAGAGTTTTTGCTTTATTTACCTTCAAAAATGTGGAAAAGATTCTTCAGAAGTTTATTTATTCACAAACATTGAAAGTAAAATATTTTTATCTTTTTCTAAGCATTTTCTTCTTTTTGTATGTCTTTTTCTTATCTTTTTGCAATGGAATTATGCTTTAAAAATTATTAAATAAAGATTCATCAATATGCATCGTCACTTAAGAAATACCAAAATTAATAACCTATGGGAAAATGATATTAATAGGCCATTAAGGCCCAAGTATACTCCATCTCTAACAACTAAACACTAATTCTCCTCCTACGAACACCGACTTGATTGTCGAAGTTCTTGAAGTTAGATCACTAGAGTTTGACTCATACATACTTGAGAATATTCCGTTAAATATCCCATTTCTCTAAATTGATGGTGAACAATAATAATTAAATACAGAAAATTAGAAGGTATTGATAATAATAAGAAGGTAATATAGTTAGTCATTTATATTTTTAAAATTAACCGTATTTAATAAACGAGTCACCTTTTCTATATGTATAAAACAATGTATACTTCAAATTTTATTTATGTAATCAATTCTATGTTGAAAACAGAGAGTTATTTACCTTATATGAAAAACAAGAGTTGTGTAAATTTAGTGAATTATTCACTTTTGACACGTATAATTTTAGACCCATAAATATCTTTTACAAAAAGACAAGGGTAGAATTATTATACGTGACAAAGCTCTCCCTCTAAACAGGACCAATAATAAATATTGTAAATAAATTGATTCTAATACAATTTATACATTATATTAAATCCTTTTAACTATTTAAAATTAAGTATCCATTAAAAAAACCCTTATAGAAAAAGTTTTCTATCATGAAGAAACAACTATAGCATAAATCAAATAAAGAGATGTAAGTACGTGCAATAAATTTATTTATTTTTTTCATACGGATTGACTTGGATTTTTATAGTCAGTGATTGTTTTATGTGTATGAATATACAACCAACTTTTCATGAAAGCAATTAATTAAAGAACTAATAACCAACTGATGCTGACCTACCGGACATAAATTCATAAATTCAGATTTATACCTTAACTAATTTCACATAACTAAAGAACAAAATTGTTTCCCCACCAAAAAAAAAAAAGAACAAATTTTTTCTTTAAAATAAAATTTATTTTAAAATAAGGTAAAAATATATTCATTGTTTAATTTTTAATAAATTAATATCTTAAATATTTTAAATTAAATGAATGCTTAACACTTTCTTATTTATTTTAAATATAGAATCACTTTAAATCAATCTTGAATTATAACACACTCCACCAAATCTAGATTTTGGTGGATAAATTTATCAATAAGTTAAAATTAATTTATTCATAAATTAATTTATCAATAAATTTTAGAAAAAGAAAATAAAAGTTAAAATGAATTAAACTTCTTCCATAAGTTAAAATTAACTTATTCATAAATTAATTTATTGAAGTTTCCTCATTTAGCTTCTCCAAAAGCTTGTTTTAATTTATCCATATAAATTAATTTTAACTTATAGAAGAAGCTTAATTCGTATTATCTTCTTTTTTATCTTTCTTGTAAGTAATTTCTTTCTTTCTGGTGTGATAAATGAGTGATTTACATTGTGATATGATAGATGTTACTTTATAAGAAGAAAAGAGTAATTACTCGTACACCCAATTTTTATATGGGTGGAAAAAAGAAAAAAAAATAAAAGAAGAAAAACTGATAGATATTGCAAGTGATGTGATGAAAAAAATAGAGCTGTCAAAGTGAGCCAACCCGGCTCACCCGAGTTGGCTCACCACTGGTTGGTGCAAAAATGAGCCAACCCAACCCGGCTCACTTTTTTGGTGAGCCAAAAAATGTTCAACCCGGCTCAACCCACCACAGGTTGGTGGGTTATACGGGTTGGCTCACCTAAAATTAAAAAAATTAAAAAATAAAATACATAATTAAAAAAGTATCAAAAAATACAAAAATTAAATTAAAGTGAAAATTTTTTTGATATGATTAATGAAAACCAAAGTATCAATAGGTTTATTATATTGTGTTTCACAATTTATATATATTAATGATTGGAAAGTCATATTTACATTCTAATTCTATATTTATATATAAAAAGATAAATTAATATATTACTCCTTTATTATGATTGGAATAGAATTACATGATTGGGTTTATATATTACTCATTTTAATTATCTACAAAATTAGTATAGTAAGTTATATTAAAAAAAAAAAAAAAACTTCAACCCGCGAGCCAACCCGGGTGAGCCGCGAGCCAAGTGAGCCGGGTTCAATTTGGCCCACCATTTAAGTGAGTCAAAATTTACCAACCCAACCCGGCTCAAACCCGTGGTGAGTTGAGTTGGCTCGCAGGTTGAAACTCATTTTGACAACTCTAGAAAAAAAGAAGAAAAAGTAACTATATATTTATTATTTAATTTCCAAAAGAAAAATCATCACGCGTGGATCTATACCATACGTGTTTAATTATAAAAGACGGCTAATTTTAAATTTTAAAAAGGTGTCAAGCGCTCATATATTATAACATAATATATATCCTTTTATTTTGAAATGATTATTAATTTAGATTATTTAATTTATTTTAAATTTTTTGTTATTTTCTAAAAGGAAAAAATATTTTCTTTTTCTAAGGGCCGTTTGGTTTAAGAAAATATTTTCTATATTTCTGTTTTCTTAAGACTTAGAAAATTTGTTTGGTTAACTTTCTGTTTTCTATTTTCAAAAAATAAAAATACTAAAAATGTATTTAGTTTAACTATTTTTTTTTAAGTTCATGATTTGGCTCCCTCATCACAACCTCTAAAAATTTGTGGATATTTTCTATATCCCACTGCTGCTTCACGAGTACTGTATGGTTCACGTGGCTAAATTAAATGACTAGTATGATTGATCTTGCCTCCAAGATGATGTCGAATCGCCTCTTCCACATCGAGTGTAAATGTAAAGTATGCATATCGAGGAAGCAAATTAATGGTGATAGAACGTCTATTCAGTTGCTAAAGATACAACAAAGAATAAGAGTTAACACGTGAAACCCAAACATCAGCCCCCGCCAACCCATAAAACATAAAAACAAATACATTAATAGCCACACAAGGTTAGGACACGATTGTCTGAATGACAAGTAAAGACAAGACCAATCAAAAATACAAGACAACACAACGGGCCATCCTGTAATTAAAATCACCAACCTGTAATTGCGATTAGCACGCGTCGATACTCCACGCAGCTGATATTGGAAGTTATACCCGAACTACCAATAAGAGAAATGTTAACAACATATTATTTGACATACTCTTTTAAATACACTCTCTCTTATTAGTTAAAATTGCTTAGAAATTACAAAAATTTGATTTTCACATCTTGTTTAATAACTCTCTATCATAATTTTGCAGTTTTTAATAAATTTTAACCAATAATAAAATGTGTGTTAGAAATAGTATGTTAGAGAGTGTGTTCCTACACTTCTCCTACCAATAACAAATTCATAGCATCGATCTTAACGGATCACTTCAATTTTTGTCTATATAATGCTGAAAAGAATGATCATAATAATGTGCATGTGCTTTTAAAAATGCATTCATATTATAGATTTATTTGAATAAACTTCTCAATAAGTACTTATAGAAAAAAAAATAAGAATGTAAATCTTTCATAAGTTAAAATTAGTTTATACATAAGCTAATTTGTAAAAATTCTCTCATTTAACTTCTCTAAAAGATTGATTTTTACTTATACATAAGTTAATTTTAGCTTATAGAAGAATTTTCTTATTTTCTTTTTCTATAAATGTTAGTTTATTGATAAATTTAACCAAATATAACCTATATTAGATCCTTAAGCACCATCAGAACCGTTTACCAATCCTTAGACATTTAAATCAAATATTCCAATGGTCTCCTATATCTTTTATAAACACTTTTTATAAATTAAAATTACTTTTGAAAATGAAATGAGTAGGTGTGTTTCTCATTTTTAATCTAACTCGAGGTTAAGAATTGGCCTGTGAACTTCATTTGTACAAATATATATAAATATAAATATACTACATAAATATATTTATTTTTGTCATTTTATATTTATCAGCTATTTTAACAGATAATTTTATTAAACATTTATTTAATAAGCAAGCTTAAAAACTTTCAGCTACCTGCTACAAACTATCAACTTTCAGCTTCTAATTACCAACTTTTAGCTACCAACTAACTTTTTAGCTTTTAGCTACTTTTACCAAACACGCTATGTAAAATTTTAAATGACAATTTCTTTTTGGATAAGCCAATATTTTATTATTAAATAAAAAAGTAAAGAAGGAGTGTCTTAGCTACGATGCTATAAGCCTACAGATGCAACAAAGAAGAATAATTATAGGTAGATACTCTTCTATCTTAGACACTCAAACATTTATCGCTTTTTTTTATCTCTCTTTTCCTATCAAATTGTACCACTTATTATACTTATATTTTTCTTTCTTCTATCTCTATTTCTCTTTAATTAAGTGTCAAAAAAAGCGATTTAGTGTCCATAAATCAATTTTGAACAAAGGATAAGAGCAACACATCAAACCCAAACATCAGGCCCACCAACCCGTAAAACATAAAAGCAAATACACTATCAGCCACACAAGATTACAACAAGAATGTCTCAATGAAAAGCAAAGATAGGACCAACCAAAAATACAAGATAAAAGCTAAAAATCCATGCACCAAACAAACAAAGACAACGGGCCAAATTGAAAAATCTCTAACAAAGCTGTTGATGACATCCTATTCCATAGACCAGGAAACACAATCAGCATCCTGCAATTAAAAATCAACAACCTTAGTACGCATCATTACTCCACGCAGCTAATATTGAAAGTTATACCCGAACTACCAACAAGAGATCTATAGTAGTACAGCCACGCATGTATACTATCGATCTTAATGGATCACTTCGATTTTTGTCCTGTTATTTTGCTGAAAATTAAAGAATGATCCTGACCAATTTGTGCTTTTAAAAATGCATTCACACTGTAATTTTATTTGGATAAACTTTTCAATAAATATTTATAAGAGAAATAAATGAAAAGGTAAAATGAAATAAGTTTCTTCTATAAGTTAAAATTAGTTTATGCATAAGCTAATTTGTAGAAACTCTCTCATTTAATTTTAATTTATGCATAAACTAATTTTAATTTATGAAATAATCTTCTTATTTTTTTTCCTATAATTTATCCACCTATATCAGATCGTTAAGCACCACCAAAACCGTTTACCAGTCCAGCAGTCCCTTAGACCTGTAAATCAAATATTCCAATGGTCTCCTATATCTTTTTATAAACACTTTTTTATATGTTAAATGACAATTACTTTTGAAAATGAAAGGAGATGTGTTTCTTTTTTTTAATCTAACCCGAGGTTAAGAATTGGCCTGTAAACTTTATTTGTACAAATATATACTCCCCTCCCACAAACAAAAGAAAAATAATTAAAAGAATGAATCTCACGCTTGTTAATGAATTGCTTTTAGAGTAAAACTTAAAAATATAAGAATATTAAATGAAAGAGCATTTAATATAACACAAAATCACAAAGTATTTATCTGTTTAAGTAATGAAAGTTAATAAATTCTTCATGTGTATTATTAACGTTAAAATATACGGTAGGAAGACACAATCTTTTACGAAACTAGTTAGAAGTACAACAACAACAAAAAAGACAAATAAATGAGTCGCGTATTTTTATGTATAAAACAATGTACGTTTCAAACATTGTTTATGCAATCAATTCTATATTGAAAAAAAAAAAAAAAGAGTTATTTACCTTATATGAAAAACAAGAGTTGTGTAAAATTAATGAATTATATATTTTCGGCACATAATTTTGTCATACGAATTTGTTCACATACCCTAGGGAGAATATATTAGCAAGTTACATCTTTGAGAACATTTTAACAAAAACAAAATTAAATTTTGCTAACTCAATGAACTTAGCTGACTGCTACACAATGAACTCGTAAGCAAATAAATCAAACATTAATCAATTCCGTAAGAACTTCAGTTAAGAAGATAAAAATAAAAATAAATTATTAAAAAAGAAAGTTTTTATTATTTTTAAAATAAAAATTATTTGAATCACACTTTTACCTAATGAAAATATTTAATAAAATGCAATAACCTTTTGTTAACCTGTATTTTTCGAGCTTTCATTTGCAGGAACCAACAAATAATATATAACTAGTTTATAAGTGAGTTTTCAATTTTAAAAATGGTTCTGTAATTTATTTGTACAAGTATTAATCACCCCTAAGAAAAAAAGAACTTAACTTGCGCTTGTTAATAAATTGTTTTTAGAGTATAACTAAAGAATAAGAATATTATATTAAAAAATTGGAGCATTTAGCATAATACAAAATCACAAAGCATTTATAATTTTTATTTAATGAAAAATATGTAATGAAAATTAATAAATTCTTCTTATGTATTATTAACGTTAAAATATATGGCAAGTGTAGTGAGGATTGAGTGAGGAGTTTTGGAAATGAACAAAGCCTAGCTTTCTCAAAACCAAACTTGCTATCTGTGCGTTTGGTATGAAGAAATCAGACATACCCCACTCCTTCCTCCTGTTATATATAGCTGAGATCTCCAAACTTTCATGGACTAATTAAGTTGAATAATGCAACTGCTAGATAATATAACATTTATTGTTTTATGTATTTTATTATATTCTATTGTTTAAAGGTAATTTAGCCTCTCTTTTTTGCATATATATTTATTTTTTACATTTTTGTAATTGAGTTGATTGATGCAATAAAAACCCTAGTCATCATTGTTCTTAATTCTCTCTTCTCTTTGATTCCCTTTTCTTTTTTCTATCTATATTGCATACAAATCTTAACAACAACCACAAAGTAACATTCCTAGTATTTCTAAATTCAAATAAAATTTTAAAAAAATGTTTAAAATTATAAGAAAGATATTCATAATTAATTCTGATAAAATCATAAAATATAGATTGAAAATCATTAAAATTATAAAGAAAAAACATACATTATTTATTTTAAAATTTAAAATTTAAGAGAATATAAAGAAGCTAAGAATGAAATATTATGTCAATTTTTAAAGAAAACTAAATATTAAGTCACCTTTGTATTTGAATCCAAATAGGGATGAATTGCTTAAAAATATTTTACACTTAATTAATACAATTATTTCAATCTCTTTTATTATAAATGTGAGTTTTCTATTTTTTAAAATTATGCAGTTACGCATCTTCTTTATTTTGTGAAATCTGTTTCATGAGTTTTGTGAACTTTAATTAGTTATCCGATCAAATGAGATTTCTTTATTTCGTTAAATGTTTGAATCAATACTTAAATTTCTTTAATCAATATTAAATATAATCAGATATTTCCAAGTTTTTGTTCAAATAATATTCCATTAACTGAGCAGGCTTAAAATAAATTGAGCACTAAACTTTAAAAAAATTAAGTAGAAGAAATGATATGGAATTCTCAAGTCATCTGTGCATAAGAGGACTCTCAAATTGAGGGGAAGTTTTGGCGCAGATAGCGTAAGAGGAGCCTCACATTGTTTAAATTATATAAAATGGTTAACACTTTTTTATTTATTTCAACTATAAATTCTCTTCAAAACCGTTTTCGTTTTACAACGTACTTTGCCTAGCCTCGATTTTCTGATTTCTTTCATTTTGGTGGTATAAACACATCTAATTTACATTTATTTTGATGTCACTGTATAACAAAATAAAAAACACGCATGCATGGATCTAACATATACACAGGTTTTGATTACAACACGCCTAATTTTCTTCTTTTTTTTGGGGGGGGGGGGGGGGGGGGGGGGCGGTAAAAAGGAAGCAAGTGGCTCATTATGACTGCATAATATATACTTCTTTTATTTTAAAATGATTGTTAATTTAGATATTTTAATTAACAATGTTAGTAATAACACACTCTTTTGAATATACTCTCTCCTATTAGTTGAAATTTATTAAAAATTACAAAATTTTATAGGCTTCATGTCTTATTTAATGAACTTCTCTTATGATTTTGTAATTTTTAATAAATTTTAACTAATAATAAAGATTGTATTGTTAGCACTTCTTATATATAGAGAGAGACTTGCCAACGTATACATATTTATTTTTTAGTTGAAGTACATTAACAAGCTACATCATAGATATATTTTAAGATACATGTATAGCTTGCTAACATACTCCAACTAAAAAATAAGTATGTGTACGTTGGCAAACCCCACAATCATTTGCTAATGTACACACATTTATTTTTTAGTTGAAGTATGTTAACAAGTTATAACTATAATATATCTTAAAATACACCCGTGTAGCTTGTTAACATACTCCAACTAAAACATAAGTGTATGTACATTAGCAAATATTTGTGAGGTTTGCTAACGTACACCCCCTTGTTTTTTAATTGGAGTATATTAACAAGTTATAACTATAATATATCTTAAAATACACAATGGTATAGCTTGCTAATGAACTCCAACTAAAAAATAAGTATGTATATGTTAGCAAATGTCTCTAAGATTTGCTTACGTACACGCACTTATATTTTAGTTGAAGTACGTTAGCAAGTTATAACTAAAATATATCTTAAAATACACCTATATGTGTGTGTGTGTGTGTGTGTGTGTGTGTGTGTGTGTGTGTGTGTGTGTGTGTGTGTGTGTGTGTGTGTTGAGGAGTATTAGTAATATGCCTTTTTTAACACACATTATATTATTAGTTAAAATTTATTGAACACTATAAAATCATAAATGAAACTAATTAAATATAAAGTGGAACCCACAAAACTTTGTGATCTCTAATAAATTTTAGTCAATAATAGAAATGTGTATGTTACTAGCATTTAATTCTTTGGATTCTTATGGATCATATTAATGAGTATCTAGTCCATACGTACTATTACTTTATATTATTTAGAAGAGTTACTATAGTCCAAGTAGGAAATATTGAGAATATAGTGAGATTAACGTGTCTCGTTAAGAGTATTTTTATACATAAAATTTAAACTCAATACCTTTCTTTAAAAAATTCAAATATGTAACACATGAACCTAATTAACTATCTAAGCCACTCTTCGAAAAATTAAAAAGTTTGTGGTAAACAATTGCTTCTAAATGGGATAATAAACCAACAAGCTGACCATTATACCCACAAGAGTTGACTTAAAAATAGAAAGTTTTGAATAATTTATATAATATCTTAAATTCAAACTTTATTGTTGTTATTGTAGATAAAATAAAAAGGCTAATCACTACACTAATGAGTATTTAAAACCATTATACTAATGGGTATTTTAAATAAAATAATTCTAATATTATTTATACACTATTAAATTATTTTAACTATTTAAAATTAAGTGTCAATTATAGCTGGAGATTGCTTTTATACACTAGTAAAAGATTGCTTTTATAAAGAAACAACTAAAACATATTACCAGTAGAGTAGGTAGATACAGTAAATTTTATTTATTTATTTTTCTTCTTACATACCAATCAACTTGGATTTTTCTAGTCAATGAATATTTTATAGAGTTTAATGGTTATGTACTGTCAGTGTAAAATAGTTTTACATTATCAACCAATTAGAATTCACCGTTTGCATGACTTTTGAAGTATTTATTATGAAAGTCAACAAACTTATAATAAATGATGGTTTGTAATTGAATGACAATGTAAAACCACTTTACACTGTCAGTGCATGACCTATTTTCTCTATTATATATATATATGAATATAGAAATAACTTTGTATGAAAGTAATTAATGAACTAATAACTAATTGATGCACACCTATTGGAAATGAGTTCTTGAATTCAGACTAAGATGTGAACTAATTTTACATAACTAAAGAACAAAAATATTTATTTAAACTAAAAATTATTTTAAAAATTAACGTCTTATATTTTTTTAAGTAAATAAATGGTTAATACTTTCTTATTTATTTTAAATATAAATTCATTTTAAAACAGTCTTCGTTTTATAACTTACTCCGCCAAACTTAGAATTTGTAATTTCTTTAATTTTGATGCGATAAATAAGGATTTAACATTTTTTTTTGTGATATGATAGATTTCACTTTATAACAAGAAAAATAATCATGCATGCATGAATATATCATCTATGTTTTGATTAAAGCTAGCACAACTAATTTTAATTTTTAAAACAGACGTCAAGAACTCAAATATTATTACTTAATCTATACTTCTTTTTAGTTTGAAATGATTAATTATTAATTTAGATTATTTAATTTATTTCAATTTTTTGTTATTTGAAAAGGTGAAAAGATATTAACTTATTCAATGACAATTACATTTCAAAAGGAAAGGGATAGATATGTTTCTCTTTTTAATCTAAGTGTCAAGTTTAAGAATATGGGCCTGTAAGCTATCTTTGTACAAGTATATTAAATCTTGTCCCTAGTAAAAAATAATTAAAGAATGCATCTTACGCTTTTTAACGAGTTGTTTTTAGAGTATAATGAAAGAATAAGAATATTAAATAAAAATGAAGCGTTAAAAATATGTAAGGTTCTTATTTAGTATTAATTTTAAAATATATGTGATGATGACAGATTCTTATGGAAGCTAGCTAGAAATACAAAATAAAAATGAATGAGTTGTGTTCTTTTATATGTGTAAAACAATGTAAATTTCAATCATTATTTATTTAATTAATTCTATGATGAAAAACAAGAATTATTTACCTTGTATGAAAACACCAGTTCTGATCTCCGAGCATGTGAATCAATTGGTACAAGATTGTTCTAATTTAATCAGTAATCTTGAGTTTGAACTCTGAGCATACAACTACGTTAAATACTCAAAAGAAGAGTTTTGACACTCATAGTAATCCTACTTGACTTGAGTAGAATTGTCTCTAATAGAAAATATTTGTTGCCTCTAAAAAAAAAAAAACACCAATTAAATTTAATTAATTGTTCATTTATTACACTTGTAATTTTGTCATTTGAGTTTGTTCTCATACTTAAAAGAAAATATATTAGCAAGTTACATTTTTTAGAGTATTTTAACGAAATTATAATTATAATTTGTTACTTTGTTTACAAGTTCATTTTATAGTCTCTTAAGTGCTCTCGTGTTATATACTACTATTCATTTTTAGAGTATTTTAACGAAATTAAAATTATAATTTGCTACTCACTTCTCTAAAAATGAATAGTAGTATATAACACGAGAGCACTTAAGAGACTATACAATGAACTTGTAAACAATAACACAAATGTTATGTTAATGGGTTAAATATGTTTTAGGTCCTCCAAAAATATGATAGAATTGGTTTTAGTCTCTAGAAAAAAAAATTATTGAATAAAGACCCCTCAAATATTAAAGTACCTTAATTAGATTTTTGTGCTAAATTTTGTTTAACTTTTCTGTTAAATAATAGCCACATCAGCATTACAGTCACCATTAATTTGCTGATGAGGTTGTCCATGTTAACTGTTATGTCCAAGTCAAGTTAGTAACATATTTTTTAAATAAAATTATTACATGTTTAACCCTAAACCACACATTTTTTTAATCCTAAAGTAAAAGTAATTACATGATTTTTTATTAAAAATTATCACTGGGTACTTTAGATAATAAAATACTTGGAAGCTGATGTGACTATTATTTAACAGAAAAATTAAACAAAGTTTAGCACAAAGATCTAATTAGGGTATTTTTAATATTTGAGACACTTTATTTAAGGAAAAAAAATTTGGAAGACTAAAACCAATTCTGTCATATTTTTGGAAGACAAAAAGCATATTTAACTCTATGTTAACCAATTCCATAAGGACACTGATTAAGAAAATAAAATTAAAATTATTTAAAGAAAGTATTTATTATTTAAAAAATACAAAGACTTTAAATATATTTTCAAGTAATTTGAAATATTTAATAAAAATTATTAAATTTTTGTTAGCAATACTTGTAGAGCTTTCATTAGCAGGAACAATAAATAATCAGTAAAAAGTTTACCGATAATGTATGTAAACTAATTTATATGACAGGACTGTAGGATGGGTGGCTGATCGTTAAGTTTACCCAACTTGTGTTTTTCTGGTTTGATAAATCATTTTTTTAGAAATGGAATTGATTAAATAGATAAGGATTGAAACATGACATGCTTTTCTTATGGATCATATTATTAATGAGTATTATTTTCTTTAGTCCATAGTACATGTATCATTTAGAAGAGTTAATCTTTGTTCTAAACAGAATTTTTCATAAAATAGTGAAATTAACTCTCCCAATAAAAGTATTTTTATACACAAAATTCAAAATTGCGACCTTACTTAAAAAATCAAATGTGTAATACTTGACTAAGCAGCTGATCGTCAATGAGTATGTTAAATAATTTGGTTCTGATACAATTTATAACCGGTTGGGGTGGTTTTTAGTTGAGTTTTGAAAATTTTAAAAATTATAATGAGTTTTTAGTTTTTAAAAATTAGTTTTAATTCTTTTTTCTAATTTTTGTTTTCAAAGCAAACTTACTTTGAAATTTTCCATTCTATTAAAATTAGTTTAAAAGTATGTTTGTGTGATGACGATTGTGGTGGTGGTGATGATGACAGTGATGATGGTGGTGCCCGTGTCGGAGGCAGCACCTGTAATTACAATGGTAATCGCGACAGTGGCAGTGTTGGTGGTGGTGGTGGCGATGCCAGTGGTGGTGGTAACGATGGTGGCGATGCCGATGGCTGTGGTAGTAGTAGTGGTAATAGCGGTAGTGGTGGTAATAGCGGTAGTGGTGGTGGTAACGGGTAAGTTATTGTCAAATGTAATGAAAGTATTTTTTTAAAACTAAAAATCAAATGCACAAATATATTTAAAAATAAATGTAAGTATTTTAAAATTGAGTTAAAAATCATTTCACTTTCATTTTAGTCAAATACATTTCATTTTGAAAATTATAATTGAACACCAAAACTAAAAACTCGCAATCATTCTCAACGAGCCTTTTCTTCTAACTATTTCAAATTAAGTATCAATTATTGAGACCCTTCTAGAATTTATTTATTTTTCAAATAGAAACAACCAAAACATAAATAAAGAGAGTACGTGGGTAAATTCTAATTTTTTTCTCTTTCATAACAGTTGACTTGGATTTTTCTAGTCAATGATATTGTTTTGTATGTGTATGAATATGCGACTAACTTTGTGAAAGCAATTAATGAGCTGATAACCCATTGATGCACACACCTATTGGAAATATGTTCATAAGTTCAGATTAAGATATGAAATTATGCGCTAATAATTTACATAACTAATAACAAAAATATTCACTTAAACAAAAATTTTATTTTAAATAAATAGGTGAAAACCTAGTCTTTTTTTTGTATCCAAAAAAAAAAAATATGTAGTCATTTTTTAAATTTTAATAAATTAACATCTTAAGATTTTCAAATTAAATAAATCATTAACATTTTCTTATTTATTTTAAATATAAATTCACTTTATAACAGTCTCCGTTACATAACATACTCGACCAAGCCAAGAATTTGTAATTTATTTCCTTTTGGTGCAATAAATAAGTGATTTACAGGTTTTGTGATGTGATCGATGTCACTTTATAACAAGAAAAACCATTACCCATGCATGTATCTATTATACTTAGCAATTGAAATCATGACGGGATGATAACTCGAAAAATATAAAATAATAAGTTTTGAAAAAACAAAAAGTGGAATCTTTATCATAGTTTTCCATTGAAAAAATATTTGAAAACTCATTTAAAATGAAAATGAATTTCGACACCAAATTGTGGATTTAGGGGCTAATTATGCGTTGAGAAGCTATTAATATCCTTTAACATTCATGAAAAACAGTTATTCCTAATTAATTAAGTAAATTATTAAGGACCTTTAAAATATTTATTTCATCCTAAAATATCCTAAAATAATTATAAGAAAAAGATTTATAAAGATTTTATTTATTCAACTACTTATGTTTATTTTATTTTGTAATGATTAAATATTGGCTTAAATATGTTTTTCATCCGCGTAATTTCACCTCTTTTTGGTTGTGGTTCCTAATTTTTTTTTTCCGATTTTTTGTCCCTACCTTTTCCAAATGTTTCTCGTTTCTCCCGTCAGTCTCCATTACCAAAAAGCTAATGTGGCTAACAGTAATGATGTCACCAAGTGCCACATCAGATGATCACATCATCATCTGATGACATGATCCTTAATAAAGTCATTAGGGACTAAAAGCAAAAGGTATATATTTGTAAGACTAAAAACAAAAAATAATATTTGTAGGACCAAAAACATTACAGGGAGTAAAAGCAAAAGGTTACATATTTGTATAGACTAAAAAAAAAAAATGCAGGAACTAAAAGCCAAAAATGACACATTTGTAGGGATAAAAAAAATATTTAAGTATCAAACAAAATATTTTAAAAAAATGTTAAATTTTAAAATACACTCTATCTCTATATTCGCACCCATCGTTTCTTCACCTCTCTATCCTCCTTCTTCAAGTTTTATCCCTTCTGTTTGGTTCGAAGTGTGGCAGGTCACTACAAGAAAATGCTTATTTACTGAAGGATATTTACCAACAGATTCTAATCCGTAGGTAATCTAAAATTAGACGTCAGTAAAATAAATAGCTGTCGATAACAACAAAAGAGCATTACCGACAACTATTCCGTGGGAAAATTGGTCAAAAATTTTGGCGCCTTTTAGCGGAAATGATTTCGAAGGTAATTTACCAACAGATTCCTCCGTAAGTAATGAAATATGTGGGTAACATGAAAAATCTATCGATAACATGAAAAATTGTAGAATAAATGTTTGAGATTGACTTGATCCAAACTCCACAACCCATTCCAAACGTGCCCTTTCTTCTAACTATTTCAAATTAAGTATCAATTATTGAAACCCTTCTAGAATTTATTTATTTTTCAAATAAAAACAACCAAAACATAAATAAAGAGAGTACGTGGGTAAATTCTAATTTTTTTCTCTTTCATAACAGTTGACTTGGATTTTTCTAGTCAATGATATTGTTTTGTATGTGTATGAATATGCGACTAACTTTGTGAAAGCAATTAATGAGCTGATAACCCATTGATGCACACACCTATTGGAAATATGTTCATAAGTTCAGATTAAGATATGAAATTATGCGCTAATAATTTACATAACTAATAACAAAAATATTCACTTAAACAAAAATTTTATTTTAAATAAATAGGTGAAAACCTAGTCTTTTTTTGTATCCAAAAAAAAAAAATATGTAGTCATTTTTTAAATTTTTAATAAATTAACATCTTAAGATTTTCAAATTAAATAAATCATTAACATTTTCTTATTTATTTTAAATATAAATTCACTTTATAACAGTCTCCGTTACATAACATACTCGACCAAGCCAAGAATTTGTAATTTATTTCCTTTTGGTGCAATAAATAAGTGATTTACAGGTTTTGTGATGTGATCGATGTCACTTTATAACAAGAAAAACCATTACCCATGCATGTATCTATTATACTTAGCAATTGAAATCATGACGGGATGATAACTCGAAAAAATATAAAATAATAAGTTTTGAAAAAACAAAAAGTGGAATCTTTATCATAGTTTTCCATTGAAAAAATATTTGAAAACTCATTTAAAATGAAAATGAATTTCGACACCAAATTGTGGATTTAGGGGCTAATTATGCGTTGAGAAGCTATTAATATCCTTTAACATTCATGAAAAACAGTTATTCCTAATTAATTAAGTAAATTATTAAGGACCTTTAAAATATTTATTTCATCCTAAAATATCCTAAAATAATTATAAGAAAAAGATTTATAAAGATTTTATTTATTCAACTACTTATGTTTATTTTATTTTGTAATGATTAAATATTGGCTTAAATATGTTTTTCATCCGCGTAATTTCACCTCCTTTTGGTTGTGGTTCCTACATTTTTTTTTTTCGATTTTTATCCCTACTGTAAGGCACAAGCTAAACACAAGAAGGGGGGGGGGTTGAATTGTGATAAGGCCAATTTTCGCAATCCTTTGAACCTTTTTCGAAGAAGCTTAATACATTAAACTGGATCAGAAAGATTTTCAAAACGTTTTAAAAAAGGCAGATGAAAGAAGAAAGAACAAATAAAATGGCACACAGATTTTATACTGGTTCGTCTCACCCTAGAGACTACGTCCAGTTCTTGGCAACAACCAAGTTCCACTAACTTTACACGTTACAAGTATTCTTTCCACAAGCCTCTTCAGGCTCAAACCCAAATAGTCTTTCACTTGCCTCTCCAAGCAAATACCAAAGTATTCTTTGAAATAAAGCCTCTTCAGGCTTCAACCAATCTCGTAAAGAAAGAGATTTGTGTGAGTTTACCTCACTGAGTTTAACGTCTTATCAGACGAATAGACAATGAAGTTCAACTACAGATATTCAAAACTATTTTTGCAAAAGCTTTTTGTTTTATTAAAGCAGTTATGAGTATTTTGATTCAATAGCAAATATATCAACAACACTTGTAAATTTGTGAACAATAGCTTAAAGGAGGTCTCTTCTTCTATTTATAGGCTTCTCCAAAAGTATCCGTTGAGTATTTTGTAGGAGACGACCTTCGTCTGATGAAGAGAGTCGTTGGAGCATTAATTGTTGTATTTAATGCTTTTTACCAACTTATCATATGATAAGATAAAGAAGCCTGCTTATCTTTTCTATTATTGCACTCAATCTTTTAGCAGTTGTCATGTCCGCTTTCCCGCTCTGTCAATCGCACACATATTGCTTCTTTTTCGCTGACTTTCCTCAAGAGTAGGTGTATAGGCTTTATACATATTGAGGTAGCTTTGCGCTCTAATTGATATGCGAATCTTTTTAGAGCATAGACATCGTCTGTAAGCTTTGTTAGTTAAATAGTTTATACATATAAAGGTAAGTCGACATTCAATTTTAAAAACATCGTCAGACGATATACTGCGAACTAGAGATCAGACGATAATGTAAGCGCGAGATCAGACGATAAAGTGAATTCACACACTTTTGACTGTTTGTTATTATCAAAATATTTACAGGCTACAAATTCGTCCTTTATTTTAACACCTACCTTTTCCAAATATTCCTTGTTTCCCTTGTTAGTCTCCATTACAAAAAAAACTAACGATGCTTATAGTGATGATGTCACCGAGTGCCTTAGATGATGACATCATCATCTGATGACATGATCCTTGATGAAGTCATTAGGGACTAAAAGCAAAAAAATAATATTTGTAGGACTAAAAACATTACAGGGAGTAAAAACAAAAGGTTACATATTTGTAGAGACTAAAAAAAAATACAAGAACTAAAAGCCAAAAATGACACATTTTGTAGGGATAAAAAAAATATTTAAGCATCAAACTAAATATTAAAATAAAATAAAGGTTAAATTTTAAAATACACTCTATCTTCGCACCCATCTTTTCTTCACCTCCCTCTATCCTTCTTCTCCAAGCTTTATCCCTTCTATTTGGTTCAAAGTGTGGTAGGTCACTACAAGAAAATTCTTATTTACTGAAGGATTTTTACCAACAAATTCTAATCCGTAGGTAATCTAAAATTAGAAGTTGGTAAAATAAATAGCCGTCAGTAACAACAAAAGAGCATTTTAACAGGAATGATTTCGAAGGTAATTTACTTACAGATTCCTCCACAAGTAATGAAATTTGTGGATAACATGAAAAATCTATCGATAACATGAAAAAATTGTAGAATGGACGTTCTTGAAGTGAGATTGACTTGATCCAAACTCCACAACTCTAAACTCCATGGGCGACGGGAAGTATCTACAAAGACACTCTAATGCTTAAGTTAGCAAAGAACCTCACTCAAGGTATATTGGAATAAATGCACATAGCTTTAACAATGACGCTTGAGATATATATAATTGATGAGAATGTGTTGGATTTCCATATTCAAGATCCATGGCCTAGGGGGGATCTATGGCCGAGCTCCAGCCCCCTTTAACACATAAACCATGGATTAAGGCACTAAGGATTAAAGTTATCTCACAGTACTCCAAGAATAGCATATACCTCAGGTTATTACAATATACTTTGAGTGGGGTTCTTTGTTGACTTAAGCACTAGAGTGCCTTAGCAAATACCCCCCCCCCCCCCTCGTCACTCATCACCGGTCACACTTAGAACCAAATAGAATGAATGGGGCTTGGAGAATGAGGGTAAAAATAGGTGAAGAAAAGATAAGTGCGAAGATGTAAATAAAGAGTATTTTAATATTTAAACTTTTATTTTATTTTAATATTTAGTTTGATGCTTAAATATTGTTTGTCCTTACAAATATGTCAATTTTTTCTTAGTCCTTGTAATTTTTTTGTTTTTAATCCCTACAAATATATCGCCTTTTGCTTTTAGTCCCTATAATGTTTTTTGTTTTTAGTCCCTACAAATATATAATTTTTGCTTTTAGTCTCTGTTGACATCATGATGACATCATGGAGGCCACATCATCATGTGATGATGATGTCATCATCTGATGTGGCATTGATGACGTCATCACTGTCAGCCACGTTAGTTTTTTGTAATGGAAACTAACCCGAGGAACTAAAAGAGAAATGTTTGGAAAAGGTAGGCATGAAAACCAAAAAAAAATTTGTAGGGACCAAAACCAAAAAGCAGTGAAATTACAAGACGAAAAACATATGTAAATCTGAGGCCATATTTTTCAAGCTTTCATTTGCAGGAACCAACAAATAATATATAACTAGTTTATAAGTTACTTTTTTTAAAAAAAAATGGTTTTGTAATTAATTTGAACAAGTATTAATCACCCCTAAGAAAAAGAACTTAACTTGCGCTTGTCAATAAATTGTTTTTAGAGTATAACTTAAAGAATAAGAATATTATATAAAAAAATTGGAGCATTTAGCATAATACAAAATCACAAAGCATTTATAATGTTTATTTAACGAAAATATGTAATGAAAATTGATAAATTCTTCTTATTTATTATTAACGTTAAAATATATGGCAAGTGTAGTGAGGATTGAGTGAGGAGTTTTGGAAATGAACAAAGCCTAGCTTTCTCAAAACCAAACTTGCTATCTAGTGAGTTTGGTGTGAAATCAGACACACCCCACTCCTTCCTCTTGTTATATATAGATGAGAGCTCCAAAATGGACTAATTAAGCTGAATAATGCAACTGCTAGATAATATAACATTTCTTGTTTTTTTATATATTTTATTATTTACTTTTGTTTAAAGGTAATTTAGCCTTTTTTTTCTTTGTATATATATTTATTTTCATGAATTCAGTTTGGCCCGTTTTGATCTATATGATTTAAAATTGAATTCAGTGGCTGTTTGAGTTTCGTATGTCTATGCGCTGCTTTACTGCCATTATAGATGTATAATGGAGATTATAATTTTCTTAACGAGAATGTATAACCCAATTCCATATATTATTGAATTCGACATTTCTTTTTTGGAGATTATGATTGTACACAGGTTTCTTGAATTCGGTGGTGTATCATTGTTCATTCCAATTTATAATGGACATGATTATTTATATATTAAAAGAATTATTGAAACTAGGATTTTTTCGTTTAACTTAGCAGTTATAGTGAGTTTTTTGATGGAAAGCATATTCTTTACCCTAGAATTAGATATCACGATTTGTATACATATATTAAATGGTTTTATTAAATTTGCTTTTAAACCAATATAAGTGATGCAGTGCACAGTGCCATTATTCGTGATGGACAATAAATTGATCTCGTGACGGTGATTAATACGGGCAATCGTGGTGCTTAATTGAATTGTTTTATATATGTATACATAATTGGGTTATTAATTTGTATTATTTATATAGACTTGATATGCGCGTATATATGTTCTGTTCTGGAAAATTTGCAAGCCGTTATTTGCTTTTTTGGGTATAATTTTTCAACAAATCTAAATTTGAATATTGAAAAGATTATGTATATATATATTTTGGGATAAATTAATTGAAGCAACATGCCACCAAAGTGGCCTCTCTTGTGGAAATTAATTTATTTTAAAATATAAAAGGTACTTGTAATTTATGTGAATATTAATCGGCCCAAAGGAAGGTGAGTATTTTACAAAATTGCATGTGCACTTGTGGTAATGATACGTAATAATTATTCGGTTTTACATGTAAATAATGAATCGGCCCAAAAGAAGATTTATTGTTTGACATGTTCTTATTATCAGTATTTGATTACTACGCCAAGGTATCACTGAAAAGTTAATATTTTGTCTAAAGATAAAATATTAATGGATTCTCGATATCTTGAGATGGAGTTTCCTTCATTTGAATTTAGTATTAGTTCTATTTTGAGGTAGACTTATGTGAGCATGTTTTGTTTGTTTATTATTCTTTGTTCAGCTATGAATGATCCTGCAAATATTACTGTCAACATCAACTCTATTCCTATGCTTAATGGCTCAAACTTAAAGTCCTGGAAAGAAAATATCTTGATAGTTCTTGGAGTAATGGATCTCAACCTTGCGTTAAAGGTTGACTTTCCCCCACCTCTTACGGATTAGAGTACCTTTGAAAATAAGAGGGAGATGGAAAGGTGGGAGAGCTCAAATCACATGAGTGTGATGATGATGAAGAAGGCCATTCCAAAAGCGTTTAAGGGCACAATATTTGAAAAGATAACTACAACTAAGGAGTTCCTTGCGAATATTGAAAAGAGATTTGTCAAGAACAAAAATGCTGAAATAGGTACGCTCTTAGCAAATATAACTTCAATGAAGTATATGGGTAAGGGCAATATCAGGGAGTACATCATGGAGATGTCTCATATTGCTTCAAAGCTGAAAGCACTTAAGCTAGAACTCTCAGAGGACTTGCTAGTGTATCTGGTTCTGATATCTCTTCTGTCACAATTTGGCCAGTTTAAGGTGAGCTACAATTGTCAGAAAGAGACTTGGTCTCTGAATGAGCTCCTCTCACATTGTGTTTAGGAAGAAGAAAGGTTGAAGCAAAACAAGACAGAAAATGCTTATTTTGCCTCTACTCCAAAGAATAAGGGTAAGGGATTCAAAAGGAAGAAGGATAGGAAGCTATAGATATAGCGCCTCAAAAGAAATAACAAAAAGAAACCAAATGAATCATAAGGTTGTTTCTTTTATGGAGTTGAAAGGCATGTAAAGAAGCATTGTGGTAACTATCATGCATGGCATGCTAAGAAAGGTATGCTTCTTAATTTGGTTTGTTCTGAGGTTAATTTAACTTCAGTGCCTAAACACACATGATGGATAAATTTTAGTGCAACAACTCATATCAATGTGTCTATGCAGGGTTGCTTGAATTGCCGAAAACCAAGTGATGGTGAAAGATACATCTATGTGGGTGACGGCAAAAAGGTTGAAGTTGAGGCAATTGGAAAGTTTAGATTATTGTTAAAGACCAGATTTTATTTGGATCTTGATGAAACATTTATTGTATCGTCTTTTAGACAGAATTTGATTTCTATTTCTACTTTGGACAAATCTGGTTTTTCTTGTTCATTTGGGAATGGAAAATTTAGTTTGTTTCATGACTCAAAATTGGTTGGTTCTGGTTCTTTATCAAGTTATGATAATCTCTATCTGATTGATACAATTGCTTCATTTAATGAATCACTACAATTAAGAACACAAGGCATAAAAAGAAATTTAACCGATGAGAATTCAACTACGTTATGGTGCAGGAGATTAGGTCACATCTCTAGACGGAGAATAGAGACACTTGTGTCAAATGAAATTCTAGAACCCTTAGATTTTACAAATTTTGATATTTGTATCAAGTGCATAAAGGGGAACAAACCAACAAAAGGAAATTTGAGGCTACTAGGACTTTGAACGTTTTAGAACTTATACATACAAATATTTGTGGGCCATTCCCTATGGTTGCTTGGAATGGTCAACAATACTTTATAACGTTCATAGACAAATTTTCTAGATATGGCTACATTTATCTCATTAATGAAAAGGCAAACTCATTGGACATGTTCAAAAATTATAAGGTTGAAGTTGAGAATCAACTCAACAAAAGAATCAAAAGCGTCAGGTCTGACCGTGGTGGTGAGTACTATGGCAAAAATGGCGGTTCAGATGAACAACGTCTAGGGCCATTTGCTAAATTCCTAAAGGAATGCGGTATTGTCCCACAGTACACTATGCCGAGCTCAACCACTATGAATGGTGTTGCTGAAAGACGAAATAGGATGCTTAAAGACATGGTAAGGAGTATGATTAGTCATTCTAGCTTACCAGAATCACTCTAGGGAGAAGCACTTAAAATTGCAGCATATATCCTTAACAGAGCTTCAACTAAAGCAACTACAAAAACCCCTTATGAACTTTGGACAAGCAAAAAGCCTAGTTTAAAGCACTTACATGTTTGGGGCTGTCCAGCTGAAGCGAGGCCTTATAAGCCAAATGAAAAGAAACTAGACTCAAGGACAGTGAGTTGCTATTTTATTGGATACTCTGAAAGATCTAGGGGGTACAAGTTTTATGATCCCACAAGTAAGTTGATTTTCGAATCAGGAAATGCCTGGTTCTTTGAGGATGTCGAGTTTGTAAGGGGGGATATAGTAAAGGACTTTGTCTTTGAAGAATAATATGTTGATATTCCCACAGGTGTTACTGGCATTGTTTAGGATCCTCTTCCTGACTCTGTTCAAGACACAATAGATCAAGACAATGTTGAACATCCCATACAAGAAATTATTCCAGAAGAACAAACTCTTCCACCTCAAGAACCTATGCCATTAAGGAGATCCACAAGAGAAAAGAGAAGTGCAATATCAGATGACTACATTGTATTTCGCAAAGAACATGAGGTTGAAATAAAAGTGATGGAAAATGATCTGATCAACTTCCATCAAGCCATGGAAAGTTCTGACTCTCAAAAGTAGATAGATGTCATGAATGAAAAGATTAAGTCCATGAGAGACAATGACATTTGGGATTTTATCTTATTGCCAGAAGGTGCGAAATCCATTGGTTACAAATGGATATTTAAGACTAAGAGGGATTCGAAAGGTGATGGGGAGAGGTACAAGGCTCATCTTGTTGCAAAGGAATTTACACAAAAAGAAGGCATTGACTATAAAGAGACATTCTCTCAGGTTTCTTCAAAATACTCTTTCAGGACAATAATGGCATCGGTGGCGCATTTCGATCTTGAGTTACATCAGATGGATGTCAAGGCAACGTTTCTCAACGGTAACATTGATGAGACAATCTATATGGTGCAACCAGAAAAATGTGTTTCGAAAGACTCAAAGAATATGGTTTGCGAACTTAAGAAATCTATCTATAGGCTCACGCAAGCATCTTGACAATGGTGTTTCAAGTTTCATCAAGTGATCATCTCATTTGGTTTTGAGCTGAATTTGGTCGAATGATTGTATACACCATAAGTTATGTGGGAGCAAGTATATTTTTCTGGTTTTATATGTTGATGACATTTTGCTTGCCAGCAATGATATAGACTTATTGCATGAAACCAAGAAATTTCTAGCTAAGAACTTTGAGATGAAAGATCTTGGTAATGCATTTTTTGTATTGGGCATACAAATACACCGAGATCGTTCTCAAGGTATTCTTGGATTGTCACGAAAAAATTATATTGAAAATGTTCTCAAGAGATATGGCATGCAAGACTCTAAACTAGGTGATACCCTTGTGGCAAAGGGGGACAAGTTTAGTTTCAATCAATGCCATAAGAATAGATTTGAAGAAAGGAGATGCAGAAGATTCCTTATGCATCAGTAGTGGGGAGTCTAATATATGCTCAGGTTTGTATACGTCTAGATATTAAGTGCATTGCAGGGATGTTGGGTAGATACTCGAGTAATTGAGGATTAGACCATTGGAAAGTAGCTAAACGAGTCATGCAGTACTTACAGAGAATGAAAGACTATACGCTCACATATCGAAGGTCGAATTAGCTTGAGATCATTGGGTATATTGACTCCGATTTTGCTGGATGCCAAGATAGCATGAAATCTACATCGGGCTATATATACTTGCTAGCTGGAGGTGCTATTTCCTAAAAGAGTGCTAAACATTCTTTTATCACCTCTTCCACTATGGCAGTAGAGTTCAAGGCATGTTATGAGGCATCTAATCATGGAATTTGGTTGTGGAATTTTGTCACAAGGCTGGGCATAGTGGGTGGTATTGAAAGACCAAGTTATTTGTTGACAATAAATTAGCAGTTCTATTTTCCAATAACAACAGGAGCCCAACAAAGTCAAAACACATAGACATCAAGTCCCTTGTTGTTAAAGAAAGAGTTTGGAGTGGAAGGTTGTGTATAAAGCATATCAGAACAAATTCTATGGTTGCGGATCTGCTTACTAAAGGATTACCACCAAAATGTTTCATGAGCACACTACTCGTATGGGTGTTATGTCATTCAATGATATGGAGTTTTAGTAGGAGTTTGTATTTTTAAATGCTTTCGTGATATAGACATAATTTTGGTTTATGTATGGTTTAAGAATATTTTCTGCAAAAATAAAGTTTTGGTGTATTGACACTCTGATTTTTGTTGTGGTTTGATATCACTAAGGTTTAAGGAGGACCAATTGGAATTAGGCATGTTAAGATCACATTACATGAAAATTCCATGCTACACATCCATATCATGATCCATGTCATTCATTTGTATCAGCATATGTGACCATTGATGGGTTAAGTTACGATTGATGTAAAAAAGACTGTTTTGATCCTATGTTGGTATGATTGATGGAGCAGATTGGTTATAGATACATTCGGTAATGGTAGCAACATTGAGCTCATATGATTGATTTTTTGCAATGCATAGTTATGAGGTTACACATATAGTCCAAGTAGGAGATTGTTGGATCATTAAACCAACATTGACCTTATATGTGAATAATTATGTATTGTGGACTGTCGCTTAAGGTCAAGCCCAATTAAACATGATTTGATAAGGTTTGGGTAATTTGAGCTTTAATGTGTCTAATAGGATATAGGCCTTTAATGTGTAGAGACGAAAAGATAATTCTACTTTTGTGATGGGCTAAAATAGAAACGCTAAAGGATAACCCTAGGGTTGTCTATAAATAGGTCATGGTCCCCAAGTCACATGCATCATTCTCTCTATTCGGACATCCAATCATCAGAAGGAGGTAGAGGAAAAATTAAGAGGTTCTCTCAAGCAAGTGCACTAGTCGAACAAGTAATAAAAATCCTGGTGAGTAAGGTATCGTTGTTCTCAAGGATTGGAGTAATATGCTCAACTCAATCAGTTAATTGTCATAGAGGCGAGCAATATTGTGTTGTCACTACACAAAATGTCAAAGAATGAATTTCATAAAAGATAAATCTACTGCTACGTTTATAATTTTCAAAAGGGTTTTTATATGGATGGTAAGAGTAGTTAGGAATTCGACTTATTTTGTGTTCATCCTTTGCATTTTCCCCAAATTCAACACTATTCAACAAGGTTTAGATGTTCAAATTTCATAACTATTGATTAATCCAATTCCTTGGCGAAAATCACTATAACTCAATCTTAACACCGTACTTTTGTAGATTCATTGAATATTAAATCAAGCATTAAACTCAAAATCCATTAGAACATATGTCTTATGAAGGACTATTCCTAGACTCAACCTAAGACATGGTAATCAAACCCAAATTAGAATATGCACAAATGATTCTTCAAATTGCACACATTCAAAATCAATCTCAACAATGGTTAATTGTAAGAATCATTAAAACAAAGTTGATTACTCATAAACACAAGAGATCAAATTAAATCAAGAGTCAATACAAAGGAATCCCACAAAACTTGTCTAATCCTAACTACAATGAAGAATTAACAAAACATAGGAAAGGAAAAAGTGAAAAAAAAAAAAACAAACAAATGATAATGGATGATGGTGAATATACTAAATTTTCAAGATCTTCTGCCAAGGGCTGAAGCATTAATGGCGGAAATGGAGAAAAAAAATCTAAGAATAGGGTGAGTGATGATGAGAATGCATCTTCCAACTTCCTCTCCTCCCAAATTGGTCTTGCAAATGGCTTTTATATCAGTTCAAATGGGCCCAACATGTCAACAATAACTGTTTCACACTGTCATAAAATTATTGCCAATGTCTCACGCTGGCCAGGCATCTGGGATGTTGAGTGCAAGACATATTTAATAGGGTCCAAGCAATTACATGTTGTACAACATATCTGTAACACCTCATAATTCCAAAGTTCATATGATAACATCGCCATTGGGAGTCGATATCTTGGCGGCTCACACTCTACAACACTTTACTCGGTGACACTTCACTCAACTTTCTCGTTGGTCAAAACCCTTCACCGGTCAGAACCCTCCGTAGGTAGCCCTTTTCGAGACACCGATAGTCAACTCTGATACCACTAATGTAACACCCTAAGGGGTATTACCGTAACTAGGTCTAGATTTCTAAGAACAAAAAAACAAACTTAAAAAGATAGAAACAACATGCAAATGCTACTCATAAATATAATTAGATATTATATACGAACAATACAATAAAAAAAAACATACATGCCTAATACAACTCATCTATCACCCAAAGGTGTCGTACAAAATATAAAGAAGAATACAAAAACACAATGTAAACTAGGCTACGTGTTCTTGCACTTGACTCCAAGCTCTATCTGCACATGTCTTCACCTATGTCCTGAAAAAGAGGAAACTTAAAGGAGTGAGACAAATGTCTCAGTGAGTGCTCTAAGGGTTCTACGGCTAGGTCAGACTCTTCTACTCAGACAACCTTCATCACTTATCTCTCATAGCCTTAGCCTCACCAAGTCTCTCATAATTCTTCATATCTATGGTCGAGTCTACACCTTTCAACAGTCAATACTTCCTGTTAATTCCTCTCTCATTCTCACAACTGTTATACAAGCTTATTATCTCATTCTCAACCTAAGAACTCATCCTCATTGCTTATATTTTCTTACCTAAAACCCTCTCTAGTATTTAAACCCTTCGTGTTTAGAATTACTCTTCTTCCTTTTGATATTCAAAGTTGTCTCTAAGGGTTAAGTCTAAGGCTATAGGCATTCTAAAATACCCTTGACACTCCCTTAACACTTACCTTGATACTTTTCTATTACTTACCTTGATCATTTTGTTCTCTATTATTAGTCTCATACTTTTCTATTACGTCGTATGGGAATTCACCCTTTCTCTATCTCGATCACAACTATTATTATCCAACTATAACTCTCATCACACCATTCTAGGGTCTAACATCTCACATATCCATAAGGTAGCAAGACAATCCTAATTACAAGCATACATTTATTTCACATCCTTTGCATAGTAACTAGACATACCACATTTTGTTTTATGAAACAAGAACAACAGATGTGCATAATATGATCACATATCCATAACTTTGACATTTCATCACAAGAAACAATTACATTTTCACATGTGTACACACTACATCAATCGCTTATGAAGAAGGTCACAAAGACTTCACATAGTTACAACGTAGCACACTTCAATATATCACACTACAATAAGATGCATATGCATGCTATGTTCCTAAACTAGTACTCATGCACATATGGCACCAACTTAAACTTTTCAGAAAGTAGACTAGGAGTAAATGCACGGCTATAAGAAGCGTCATCGGTATCGATGCCTTCGGCTTTCGCACCGTTAACTAGTTTGATATCCCCCGGCGACTAGTCAAGGTTACCCAGTTTTGCCAGTATGCCTTGGCTCCATGGGATCAGCATGAACCATTGGAGTTTTTCCAACTGGATAACCCCTAAGGCTAGGGTTAGATAACCCATCATGGCCTGCACCATCCAAATTCCTACATACTTTCCTCATCACACTCAAATGTTATAATGTATAGTCATATACAATGCTTACAGCTTTTCATAAGCTTTTATCACAAAACATTGGCACAATTTCATATCACACTCAGTTTTCTCAAGGTAAATAACAATCACACAATATAAACTCAATAAGGCATAAAAAACAGAAGCAACAATGAGTTAAAGACTACAAAAGGAAGTTCACAGGCGCAAAAATGGAATAGCTAAGGTCGTACACGCCCAGTGGACCAGGAGGGCCGCCCGACGATCACGCTAAGACCCAACCCGCCTGGCGAGTTGTGCATCCTGCCTGGCGGGTCTGCGTGCCCAACGAACAACGTAGTCGCCCAGCGCCAACGCAGAGTATAGTTTTTGAAAATAAGTCACCCAGCGGCTATCCAATCTCGTCAAGCAGATTCGAGGTATGAATTTTGATTTTTTTTTCTATTGTCTTTAGCTTTTAAATACTCCAAAACAAATAATTAAATTCTCACTCACATCTTCTACCTTGATAATTGGTCAATCTAATCTATAAACTTCTCACTCACTCACAATCCCCTCAAAACCCATCAAAACCCTAACTTAGGTATAAAGAGGGGGAAAAGGTAAATAGATAAACAAGCACAACATAAAGGACAAGGAAAGACACAGGGAAGAGCACTCCCTGGGTTCTTCGGTTTCTATTCTTCCTCTTTCTCTACCTTCTCTTCTTCCTTGCCTCCTCATTCTCTCTACCTTCTTTCTTCTTCTATTTTGTGAAGTCTAAACCTAATTCTCCTTCCCTATTCCCTTTTTATAACATGTGGGTGGGTATGCAGCTTAGTGGGCTTTGGTCCCCTATTGGGCCTTAAATGCTCTTTTGGGTTCTATGATGACATTCCTACTAACTTCTAATACTAAGGTGTCGATAGCAATAACACTAATAATAACAACAACAATAATAATAATAACAATAAATATAATAAGAACACAACACAATAATAATAATAATAATAATAATAATAATAATAACTACTATAACAACAATAATAAATATAATAATAACAGCAATAGGAACAATAATAATAATAAGAGATACAATAATAATATAATAATAACAATAACTTTTATGGCGTCTTTTATCCAATAACACATGATACTAAAAGCTACCTCGTGGTTTCTTTCTAGTACCTGAAATTTGGGCTGTTACAATGTCAGATGCTGATCTACCCACATAGAATTGAAGCTCCAAAATCCCGTCTAATGTCTCCAAGCATGACTGGCATATTAGATGTTGGTTTACCCAAGATGTCCAGTGCTTTTAATGTTTGACTTAGCATTTTAAGCTTAATCCCACCATCCAACGTTCGGCTTCCATTGGTGAGCTTGCTGCTTGTCTTAGAATAGTGTGGGACACCATTCAACGTTTCACACGCTGTACTTTCAAATGCAAAAGTTTTACTTTATTTACTTGTAAAAGTATGGAAAAGATTCCTCATAAGTTTTTTTTTTTTTTACAAACATTGAAAGTAAAATATTTTTATATTTTTCTAAGCATTTTCTTCTTTTTATATGTCTTTTCTTATCATTTTGCAATGGAATCATGCACTAAAAATCATTAAATAAAGATTCATCACAACCTTAAACTTAGAATTTTTCTTGTCCTCAAGCAAACAATCAATCATAGAGGGATTGCCAAACAATAAGCACAAGTGCATGATTCAATTGATTTATTTGTTTCTCAAAATTTATTTTCTTTTACTTTTGATTTTCCATGAATCTATTCAACATGAAGAAGCAAGAATTTTCTAATTGTACAAGACCACTAAGAACAAACAAAATCATTCATCAAGCAAGGATTTTCAAGCTTTCTTTCTCTCATGATGTATTTCACTCAAGTGTTTGAGCTTGTGTTTTCACTCCAATCTTAAGAAAGATTATTGCCTACCATATGTTGCCAAAGTTCTAAGGATTTTCAATCACAAAATCCATTTTCTTAAAGATGTGTTTTATTGGTTGTAATGGGGCTTGGGTAAGGGTGGATGAGAAAGGCATTTAGGCTATTACAATTGACAATTGGAACCTTAAACTTTGCCTTATTTATTTCCATCAAAGATTTTTTGGTTTGACCCCAATATCCAACTTTTTACCTTGCCTTAACATGGCAAGGTCTTTATTTCTATTTTCTTTGTTTCTTGCTAATTTCTAAAAATGAGTAATTTTTTCAGCAATTTATTTTTTTTATTTAAAAAAGTGCTCATTCTTTTCAATTTTTTTTAATTTTTCTTTTCTTTCCATTTATTTCCTTGTACTCATACCCCACGCTTAAAACTTTTGCTTGTCTCGAGCAAACACAATGAACAACCCCATACTTAAGCTTTTGGCTTGTTAATCTCTTGGCAAGTATACCAAGTCGTACAAATAACAAGAGTGAGTAAGAGTATCATTCCCTCAGAGACTTAGCTCAGTGCCTAGCAATTCCTAATTTTACCACTATTTAGACGATTAAATGGAATTTTTAATCTATCTCTAAGCATGCAAATTTGAGCTTCTAACAATAAAATCATAGAACTAGCAATTTTTCTCATTTTATTTTGAGATTTTAGAAGACAATAGAATTAAAAAGGGTTCTTATAAATGTAAAAACTGTTGGGGGTTCAGTTAGCCTAAATATCCATCTCAAGCTCAAAAAAATTATCTATTTAAATTTCAAGTTTCAATGTTAAGAAGACTCTACACAATTACTTATAATTTAATCCTTCAAATCATAAGCCTAATTTCTATGATCAACCTCTAATTCCTTAGGCAGTTCAATTACAAAAATTGCATTTAGAACAAGAGCTCAATTTTTCTCTAATGAAGCAAATCCCATTCCTGAAATATGTCTCATTAGGTAATTGATTTCAGTTCAGAGTTTAACTAGGATTTCTCAATCACCAATCAAACTCTTAAATCATTCAAAGGTTAATCAATCCAAAGAAAGCATTAAGAATAGAAATCAAATACTAACATAAAACTTTGGAATTCAAATAGAAACAAAGTATGACATTTACATTGAGATATCAATTTAGCTAACCTATACCCCAACAACTAAGGAACTAGTACTCATACACATCTTACAATCCCCAATTGTAATTCCTTGCATTCTTGATCTTCAAAGTATTTGGAAAAAAACCTCACAGCCCCCCGGTTCTTCTTCTCTTCACAGAGTATCTTAGAAAATGATCAGTCCCCCCATAATTCTACTAAAGATTCACTTTAAATAGTGAAGACTCTCATTAACTCGTGCTTAGCGCTCCATTTTGTGCACTAGGCATCCTTTTCACAAAAAACTTGAAAAGTCTCTGGTAGATAGGGGCTAAGCCCTCTGAATGGGTGCTGAGTGCCTTGACTTTTATCCTCTCTGCCCATTGCACGCTAAGCCCTTGATTTAGGGGCTAAGGCCTCACACTTTATTTCGATTTTCCTTAACATACTTGGGCTGGGCCTTCAATTTATTGGGTTCTTATCCTGAATTGTCCACAAAGTTGTTGTTGGGCTTCCAATTTACCCACAATAACACATAAAATAAGTAAAAACCATTTATATTCACAAAATAAAGAAAACATAGTTTTATCGAATTAATTGACCTAAAATATAGCTCAAACTAGACATTTTATAAAAACTTAACCACAAAAACTTAAGAATTATAAGCAACTTTTATCCTCTAACATGGCTTAAGATTCCATTTGACAATCAAAGGTATTCATGGTTTTTCAAGTCTACAAGGTGTAGTGTTGTGCTTAACCATATATAGAAGGAATAAGTCATAATAGACTCAAAATTGGTTAGCAAGGGATACGTACACAAGGGTAGGTTTATTTGACTCTAGCTATACAAAATAAAACATGTCTCTTTCATTAGAAAACTTCTTTAAAATGAGAGGGAAAAAAAAAGAATGAGGGAAAATTATGAAGCAAAATGAATTTCTTAAGATTGATCACTAATGCAAAAGCACATTTACTTTTAGGCTTCAAAATCTCCCAAGGCAAGGAAATTCATTGCTTGACGAAATCAATTCATTTGTGCACAATTTTAATGTAAAACTATACAATCCTCAATTTCTTTATTTATTTACAAATATTCAATGGAATGAAACTATATACTCAAGCAACAAATGAATCAATCAAATTATTCACAAGCATCTTTTTGAGTTGTTTTTTCAATCATTTTTCATCACCTGGACTAAGCAAGTTTAAGGAAGCACTTAAGGCACTTAATTCCATTGCAACATTCAAGCATATTATCAATTTAAATGGGGATTTGGTTTCTTAAGATGAGAGTTAAGCAAGCTCCCCTATCATTGAAGGTCTTGTCCAAATCTTCATGAGGCTAGCTATGACGCGATGCTTGTTATGTTGTCATTGCATCAACCAATGATTAAAATCGCAGGTTCATTCAAGGCTACCTAAAATGAGTTAACTAAACTAATTACGGCTATTTAAAATCTAATCCTAAAAACTAAACCTAAGTTATCTAAAAACTAAAACAGAGCTAATCTAACCAAAAAATCCTAAAGTATCCTAAAACGAAAATAAAATGAAACATTCACCATATTAAAATAAACATACATGCATTAAAATAAAAACAAAAAACATAAAAGAGTAAATTTTGGACAGGGCATGTGAATTTTCTTTTCATCATCAAAGAAGTGTCATATTAGTAATACGAGATGACGATAAAAATAAGCGCATACCTGTAGTGTTCAATGGATGCGAAAAAGATTAATAGCACACGAGCACAAAGATGAACGACGTGAAGGAGGTTAGAGACACAAAATAGAGGAGGAGAAAAGATAGAATGATAAGGCGCCACGTAAGGGTTGTTTTATATTTGAAAAAAGCAGCCTAAATCATTCAAAATTTTAACGCGGCGTCCCATTTTGCATGGCGTATAGGATGCTGGCTGACAATTCTAAAAACATGTAATATGGGAAGGTTAGCATTTGAAACGCCATTAGCGTGGGAAACATAGAAGAAGAAAAAAAGGCCCAACCTACGCAGTTCAAGGAGTTGAGCATCCTAGAAGACTTAGTACATCTGGGATGTTGGCTTTGCGAAATCAACATTGTGAAATAAGTGAGTGACAAGTGTCACATATAATAAATGAAGCGTAAATTGAAAAGCTAAGGGTGGACTAAAAACTTGACATCTCAAACGCAATAGACATCCAAGAATCTAGAGCTGTCGCACTTCTCAAAGGTGAAGAGTTGTGTTCAACGTGTTGCACGCTCTACAACATTGCAAATGTTGGGTCCCTAGAAGCGACTTTTGAAATTACAAAATAGCGTATGAAATGCTAAGTAGCATATGAAATGCTACATGACAGATAAAAACTTGTAACTTCTTTCCATCTGCATCCAGAAGAATTTTTTTTTCAAAACTTTTGAGACTAAGGTGTTCGAGATGCCTATTAGCGTATGGATGTTGACCACATAGAGATTTTTAGTGAAATTTTGAGTTCATAGCATTTGAGATGTCACATAGTGCGAGAGCACTAGCCCAAGTGAATGTTGTTGGGGAATTTTCCTACTTATCAATGTGCTGTGCAGGCCAGCATTGAACGCTAAACTCAAAATTCATTTTTTTTTTTTACATTTTTTGCACTTTTTGCTTCCTTTTTCTTTTGGAATTGACCTCAAACTAAGTTCTTTGGCTTCTTTCCTCACTCACCTATATCAAGAGATTACTTCCCAACAAAACATTTTATTGCAATTTTTTTTGGTAAAACAAAAATCTAACTACAAGGGCTTCCTATCAAAAAGGATATCATCATAAAGTTCTTCATAGGTCGTTCAACTCGAAGGCTTCAGTGTCTTTCTCCTTCTCTGGTCTTATATTCTCTCTTTTCAATATCTTTTTCTTTACTTATAGCATCTTTTTAATAGACTGCCATATCTTACTTAGAGAACTCTTCTTTCAAAGTCCTGCAATCTTTCTTATTCCTTTTCTCTTTTTTGCAACATGTTCCTCTAATTTTAAAATTTTCAGCTTCTTGAGACACTCCTCCAACTTGCTCTTGACAACATCATTTGCATGGGAAATAGCATTTACAATTGCATGCTTAAGAGGTGTTAGGGAAATGTTTAGCTCCATGACCTGCTGAACCAAATGGTCAACCTTGTCGACTTTTAAAAAATATTCCGAGTGTAGAAGGTGTTTCATAGTATGTTTAATGTTGAAATTAACTTCCTCACCATAATTTAGCCTTTAGCGACATCAATAAGCATATGACTAGTTGCCAAGAATGGTCTTCCTAGTATGAGGGAACAATCAGTATCTTCCTCCATATCTAGGACTACAAAATTAGTTGGAAAGACATACTGATTCACCTTCACAAATAAGAACCTTAGGATATTTGACCGATCTATTAGCCATCTACAATCCCATTCTAGTAGGTTTCAACTCTCCTTCATTCAATTTCAAGAAAATCGAATAGGGCATGAGGTTGATGCTGACTCTTAAATCACACAAAACTTTACACACCAAGGAATTCCCCAAAGCACAAGGTATAGTGAAACTTCCTAAATCTACAAGTTTAGGAGTCAACTCTCTAAGAAAGCCCACCACATTGAAGCTTTCCTTGAACTAAACTGTCTTTCCATCTTTTCCTTTCAATTTCCTCTTGTGAATCAAGATTTCCTTCATGAATTTAGCATATATAGGCATCTACTCCAAAGTTTTTAGCAAAAGGGATTTGAATTTGAATCTTCTTAAGGATTTCAAGAAATTTCTCAAACTGGACATCTTTCTCTTTACTTCTTAAGGTGTGGATAAGGAAGTTTAAAGTATGTAGGCGCATCATTCTTCATTCCTCCTTAAGCAAGAAGATCCTTCCTCAATCCATTAAATGGAGTTTTTTTCTCACTCATCCTTTTCTCTTTCAAAATTTTCACTATCTTTTTCTTTCTCATTTTCATCTTTTTTTCTTCTAAGTCTTCTTGACTTTTATTCTTACTATCTTCTCCCTCCAATTCATCACTCAACTCGACTTCACATTCTTTCTCTCACCACCTAATCTTTCTTCTTCAGTCATTATAGTTTTACTACTCTTTATTGAAATTGCCTTGCACTGTTCCTTAAGGTCAACTATGTTAGCAAAGAAACCACCTTCAAGTTGCTCATTTTGGCTCTTGAAGAGTTAACACATTTGATGCTCAAAACTTTTCAATGTAGCCTCTATATTCTTCATAAAGGATTGAGTGATCATTATGAATTGCTTCAAGGTCTCTCTCACATCGAAATCATTCTTTGGAGCTTGTGAAGACTTTCTTAAACATTGCCCTTTCTGTTGTCCTTAAAGGGTTAGAATGTAGCTTGCGATGGGACATGGGTTATTGATATGGAGTTCTTTGCTGGTAGGGTGGCCTTTGACTAGAGTTTTCATATTGTTTCCAAGCAAAGTTTAAGGAAGATTTCCATTTAGACTGATAGTTGTTATATAAGGAAGGATTTGGCTTTGGAAATTTTCCCATATAATTTGCCTCCTGCACATTGGATAATCCTTCATAGTTCCTTAATTCATGTGGTCCTCCATAGACTTCACATTAAATGCCTTAAGATGCATTAACCGACTAGGTGTTAGCTTAATTGCTAGCCAATTATAGGGACTACAATTGCTTTGTCACAACCTTTAATTGCTTGGATATGAGCTTGTTTTGTGTAAGCATAGCATCATGAGCTTCAAGCTCAAACTTGCCCTTTTGAGAGGAGCCTTTATCAAACTGCATAAGTTTGTCATTCTTGACCATTGACTTGATAAGAAATCGTGCTTCAGCTAAACTCTTGGTGTACATAGTCCCTTCGGTTGACATATCCAAAAGCATGGTCGTAAACCTTGACAAAAATACGATATTTCCTCAACTTTATTTAAATAATGGTTAGGGCATCTTCGCCTTCGCTCATTGTACCTGTCCAACTTCATACAACTCTTCTCCTTCTTTTTGATAAAAATTATTGACATCGGTCTTTGCCTTGAGGAACTTGCTTTGTGGAAAATACTAAGGGAGGTATTGATGCTCCATAGCATCCTATATTATGATAGTCCTATTGGGCAAAGATTACAAGCAATTCCTTGCTTTGACCTATAAAGAAAAGGAGATTAGCCTCAACTTAATGGCATTAATAGGCTAGTCATTAGTCTTAACTGTATCATAAATCTCTAAAAACATCTCCAGGTGCAAGTGTGGATCTTCAAATTCCATTTTAGAGATTTTTAACAAGAGTCAATAGAGCAAGGTGCATCTCCAAGGTCCCATTTGTTATTGGTGATAGAATAATGCATGGTGGTCTTCAATTTGTTGGATTCATCATGTCCCTAAGTGTAATCTTTCTCTCAACCATCTTATTGAAGTACCTTGGAGAGGTTTGATAGCTATCTTCACTACTTTGTTTATATTTCACCACTATTGCTTTCTTTTCTCGAACCTTTTTCCAATTTGCATGTATTGTCCTTTCGATTTCGAGGTCAAAAGGAAGTTAAATAGCTTTACCTCATATACACAACTGGACAAAAGAATCAGTGATAACAAAACTCTATACTACAAAAGAATTCAACTAAAATAGAAATATAGTATATATGTACAACTATTAACATATAAACAAATTCCTCACAATAGTTGCCTAATTGAATTGAATTATAGTCTAACCTTCGACAATAGCACCATAAAATGTGTTATGGAGACTTAATAATGTATAAAATGCACATATATTTTTCTTTTTATTAATCCTTTTTACATCAAGTGCACTAGTTGAATAAGTAGTAAAAACCCTAGGGAGTAAGGTATCATTCTTCTTAGGGATTTGAGTAATATGCTCAATTCAATCAATCAACTATCGTAGAAGTGAGCAATATTGTGTTGTCATTACACAAAATGCCAAAGAATAAATTACATAAAAGATAAATCTACTGCTATGTTTATAATTTTCAAAAAGGGTTTTATATGGATGGTAAGAGTAGTTAGGAATTCGACTCATTTTGTGTTCATCCTTTGCATTTTCACCAAATTCAACATGATTCAACAAGGTTTAGATGTTCAAATTTCACAATTGTAGATTAACCTAATTCCTCGACAAAAATCATTATGACTCAATCTCTACACCCTACTTTTGTAGATTCATTGAAAATCAAATCAAGCATTAAGCTTGAAATCCATTAGAAGACATATCTTATGAAGGATTATTTCTAGACTCGACTTAAGACATGGTAATCAAACCCAAATCAGAATATGCATAAATGATTCCTCAGACTACACACATTCAAATCAATCTCAATAATGGTTAATTGCAAGAAGAATTACAACAAAATTGATTACTCATAAACACAAGAGATCAACTTAAATCAAGAGTCAATACAAAGGAATCCCACAAAACTTGTCTAATCCAAACTACAATGAAAATTAACAAAACATAAGAAAGGAAAAAGTGAAAGGAAGACAAAAATGATAATGGATGATGGTGAATACACTGAATCTTCAAGATCTTCTTCCAAAGGTTGAAGCTTCAATGATGGAAATGGAGAGAAAACCTAAGAATGGGGTGAGTGATGGTGAGAATACGTCTTCCAACATCCTCTCCTCTCAAATGGGCCTTGTAAAAGGCTTTTATATTAGCTAGAATAGGCCCAACATGTTAGCAATATATGTTTTGCGTTGTTAGCAAACTATCGCTAGCTAGCGTCGCACGTTGGCTAGGCATTTGGGATGTTGAGGGCAAGAGATATTTGATAGGGTCTAAGCAGTTACATGCTATATAGTGTGTCGAACGCTTATCTACTTACATAGAATTGAAGCTCCAACGTCTCATCCAATGTCTCCAAGCATGATTAGCGTCTCAAACGTTGGACTACTTGAGATATCCAGTGCTTCTAGCATCTAACTTACGTTTTAAGCTTAATCCCAACGTCCAATAGTGGTCTTCCATTGGAGAGCTTGCTATTTATCTTAGAATAGCATGGGACATCATCCAACATTTCACACACTATACTTCCAAATGCAAGAGTTTTTACTTTATTTACCTACAAAAGTGTGAAAAGGGTTCCTCATAAGTTTATTTATTCACATATATTGAAAGTAACATATTTTATTTTTTTTAAGTATTTTTTCTTTTTATATGTCTTTTTCATATCTTTTACAATGGAATCATGTACTAAAAATCATTAAATAAATATTCATCAATATGCCTTGTCACTTAAGAAATACCACAATCAATAGCCTAAGGGAAAAGGATATAAATAGGACATTAAGGCCCCAAGTATACTCCATCTTTCACAACTAAACACTAATTCTCATCTTGCAAACACTGACTTAAGCATCAGAGTTTTTGCAGATACATCACTAGAGTTCGACTCATACATACTTGAGAAGATTCCATTCAAATATCCCATTTCTCCAAATTGATGGTGAGAAATAATAATTAAATGTAGAAAATTAGAAGGTATTGATAATCATAAGAAGGTAATATAGTTAGTCATTTATATTTTAAAATTAACCGTATTTAATAAATGAATCACCTTTTTTATATGTATAAAACAATGTATATTTCAAACTTTATTTATGTAATCAATTCTGTGTTGAAAAAAGAGAGTTATTTTCCTTATATGAAAAACAAGAATTGTGTAAATTTAGTGAATTATCGACTTTTGACACGTATAATTTTGTTATATGAATTTGTTCACATAATTTAAGGAGATAACGATTATAATATTACATATTTTTCTTTTGAATTATATTCATGAGTGTTTGTTTTTTTGTCCATACTACAATTATCGTTTAAAAGAGTTAATTTTGTTCAAGTTGTAAATATCTCCCATCAAGAATATTTTTATGCATAAAATTTAAGTTTGAGACTTTAAACAATTCAAATACATTACACTTGCTTGAACGGACAAGCTAACTCAATCCTGTAAAAATAAATGGTAGTATATTAACACTAGAGGACTTAAGTGACTATACAATAAACTTGTAAACTAATTACACTGGAACTATAACTTGACCATTATACTAATGTTTTTTTTTTATATATAGACCACAAGTATCTTTTAAGGAAGACAATCATGTTTAAGTTAGGTAAGTGACAAAGCTCTCTCTAGATCATAGGACCACTAATGAGTATTGTAAATAAATTGATTCTAATACAATTTATACATTATATTAAATCCTTTTAACTATTTAAAATTAAATATCAATTAAAAAGACCCTTATAAAAAAGGTTTTCTATCACAAAGAAAATATTATAATATAATAAATTGTCATAATATAATAATTTAGTGTTATACTACATTTAATTTTTTTATAATAGTAATTCATTGTTATTTTATACGTTAAATATAAGTTAATTAAACGTTACATTGTTAATAATATGTTTGATTGCTAATGCATATAAAGCATATTAATTATGGAAAGTGGTTATTATAAATATTGATTAGATATAATGCATGATAATAAATTAATTATTGTGTCCAGTTATTATAATAATAATTGTTATAATTTAAAAAAAAATCACAATATATTGCTTATGTTAATTTATTATTAGATCACATTTTATGTTATTATCATATATTACAATTAATATAATTGAGTTATATGCATTATATTAGTAATATTAATAGTTACATTAGAACAAATAGTTCTATAGTTGCATTATAATTGTCATTGAACAATTAAAACAAAATAGGAGTCCACTTTGTTATGAATATTGAAGTTACACTTTATGTTGTTTTCAATTATACATTCAAACTAATTGAGTAATTAAATTAATATCAATTTATATAAATTTATTATTGTTATAATTGTTTCATGAAACTCTCTATTGTTATAATAGATTGGGTATTGGGTATTTTATCTCTTTATTGTTAAAAAGATAACGTAAAGTTTTAATCATTATAAATGAAGGAAAATGACATGTATCATTATGAGTAATCAATATTATTAAAAGATATTTTTACTGCTTTGATTATATTCATGGTTGTTATGATTCAATAGAGTTGACAGTGTAATTGTTTACATTGCATATTTAGTTGCTTTAGTAATTTACAATTTATTGAATTGTCTAATCATTGTGATTGTATATAAAGGTTTAATGTTTACATCTTTATTAATTTAGATGTTATATGATTTTATTATATGAATATATCAAATCTTTTAAAATTCAAATTTGAAACCCTTGATGTTATAAAAAAAATTACTTGAGTTTTAGATATTGCAATTCATCTAGATACAATGGGTCTTGAAGATACCATCAATGAAGGAAAATTTTAAGAATATTTTTCTCACTAGAAGTGAAAAAATAATACAAAAAGGTAAAAAGGAAAAAGAGGGGCAAATAAAGTTACATAAAAAAAATGCTATCATTGTAGTCGCAAAGACTATTGGTCATGTACTTGTCGTACACCAAATTATCTTATTGAATTTTACCAAGATTATTATACTTTCAAATATAGTTTTATACTTTTAAATAATAATTTCTTTTATTGATTATTTATGCCCCTTTTTATTTATTTATTTATTTATTTTGTTAATGAAGAATGAATGTTGGGACTAGCATCAATAATGAAGACATGTGTCTCGCTAATAGTGCAACAACTCATACAATTCTCAAGAATAATAAATTTTTCTCTTATTTAATAATGTGAGAAGTCAATGTTAGTATTATATCCGGTACTACAAATATAATTGAAGGCTCTGGAAGAGCTAATATATTGCTACCTGGAGGAACAAAGTTACACATTGATAATGCATTGTATTCTTCCAAGTCTCATAGAAACTTATTAAGTTTCAAGGATATTCGTTTAAATGGATACCATATTGAGACAAATAATGAAGGAAATATGGAGTATCTTTATATCACGAGACTTAACTTGAATAAGAAATGTGTATTAGAAAAATTGCTTGCTTTGTCCTATGGTTTGTACTATACATATATTAGTACAATTAAAACAAATATTGTTGTAAACCAGAAGTTTACAAATCAAAATAAATTTGTTGTTTGGCATGACTGGTTGGGCCATCCCAGGTCTATGTGATGCGAAAAATAATTGAAAATTCATGTTGACACCCATTGAAGAGCTAGGAGATTCTTTAATCTAATAATCTACCATGTACTGCTTGTTCCCAGGGAAAGTTGATAATTCGACCATCACCAGCAAAAATTTGGAAAGAATCTCTTATGTTTAATTTTTAGAACGGATACAAGGTGATATTTGTGGACCAATACACCCACCATGTGGACCATTTAGATATTTTATGGGTTTAATTGATGCATCAACTAGATGGTCACATGTTTGTTTGTTGTCAACTCGCAACTAGGCGTTTGTGAGATTGCTAGCTCAACTAATCCGACCAAGAGCTCATTTTCCCGATTATCCAATTAAGAAAATACGTCTTGATAATGCTGGTGAATTTACATCTCATGCTTTTAATGAGTATTGTATGTCTATTGGAATTGATATTGAACATCCTGTAGCTCATGTTCTTACACAAAATGGACTTGCAGAACCGTTTATTAAACGTCTAAAATTGATTGCAAGACCATTACTCATGAGATCAAAACTTCCAATATCTACTTGGGGACATGCAATCTTACATGCTGCAGTATTGATTCGCATCAGGCCAACAAGTTACCACAAGTACTTCCCATTGCAATTGGTTTTTGGTCAGCCACCTAATATTTTCCATTTAAGAATTTTTGGATGTGCTGTATGTGTTCCAATTGCCCCACCACAACGAACTAAGATGGGACCTCAAAGAAGGTTGGGAATATATGTTGGGTATGAATCTCCATCTACTATAAAATATCTTGAACCATCAATAGGAGATTTATTTAGGCTCGATTTGCCGATTGTCATTTTGATGAATCAATTTTCCCAACATTAGGGGGGAGAAAATAAGTAGTTGGAAAAAGATATTAGTTGGAATGAATTATCATTATCTCATCTTGATCCTCGTACAAAACAATGTGAACTGGAAGTTCAAAAGATAATTCATTTACAAAGCTTAGCCAACCAATTACCAAATGTATTCACTAACCCAAAAAAGGTGACTAAGTCATATGTACCAGCAGCTAATGCTCTAATAAGAATTGATGTCCTAGTTGGACAATCTAATATTGCAAACGAGTCTCAAACATGCATGAAGCGTGGTAGACGCGTTGGTTCCAAAGATAAAAATCCTCGAATAAGAAAAGGAGCTAAAAGGCAAGATGGCCAAATTGAGGATATGAAAAGTCCAAAAGATTCATTTGACATAATTAATATTTTAGTTCCAGAAGAAACTTAGGTACCTGAATTTATTGAAAATGAAGATATCTCTATAAATTGTCATGAATGGAATACGATGGAACTGAAATAAAGTCAAAGTTGACAATATGTTTGCATATAATGTAGCGCTAGATGTAATAAATGATACCGAGGATCAAGAACCAGAGTCCATTAAAGATTGTCGACAAAGAAATGATTGGCCAAAATGGAAAGATGCAATTGAGGCAGAATTAGACTCATTTGCTAAGCGAAAGGTTTTTGGACCTGTAGTCCGTATACCTAAAGGTGTAAAACCAGTTGGATACAAATGGGTTTTTGTGCAAAAACGAAATGAAAATGGTGAAATTGTAAGATACAAAGCACAACTTGTTGCTTAAGGATTTTCACAGAGACCTGGTATTGATTTTGACGAGACATATTCACCTGTAGTAGATGCAAGTACTTTTCGATATTTAATTAGTCTGGTTGCACATGAAGTGCTCAATTTACATCTAATGGATGTCGTTACAGCCTATTTGTATGACTTTCTTGATAATGACTTTTACATGAAACTACCTGAAGGATTTAATTTGCCTACTAGTGCAGGTTCTCGAGAAGATTACTCGATCAAATTGAATAAGTCTCTCTATGGACTAAAATAATCTGGACGCATGTGGTATAATCGTCTCAGTGAGTATTTGATAAAAGAAAGATATAAAAATGATCCCATTTGTCCATGTATTTTTATGAAAAGATCTAGAAATGGATTTGCTATAATTGTTGTTTATGTAGATGACATAAATATTATTGGAACTCCTGAAGAGCTTCCAAAAACTATAGATTGTTTAAAGAAAGAGTTTGAGACGAAGGATTTAAGAAAGACAAAGTTCTGTTGGGGATTACAAATTGAATATTTAAATAATGGGATTTTTGTGCATCAAGAGGCTTATATAGTAAAGGTGCTTAAAAGGTTCTATATGGACAAATCCCGTTGTGCACTCCAATGGTTGTAAGATCTTTAGATGTGAACAAAGATCCTTTTAGACCTCAAGAAAAGGATAAAGAACTAGTTGGTCCTGAAGTACCATATCTTAGTGCCATAGGAGCACTAATGTATCTCGCTAATTATACACGTCCTGATATAGCATTTGCTGTCAATTTATTAGCAAGATATAGTTCTTTACCTACACGAAGACATTGGAATGGAGTTAAGCACATACTTCATTATCTTAGAGGTACAATGGATATGGGCTTGTTTTATTCAAATGTTTCCAAGTCAGATCTAATTGGTTATGCAGATGCATGTTATTTGTCTGATCCTCACAATGGTAGATCACAAATAGGCTATTTGTTTACATGCATTAGTACAGCTATTTCATGGTGATCTGTTAAACAAGCCATAGCAGCCACATCATCCAATCATGTAGAAATTTTAGCATTACACGAGGCAAGTCGTGAATGTGTCTGGCTGAGATATGTGATTCAACATATGCGAGAAACTTGTGGTTTATCTTTAGAAAAAAATGACATCGACAATCACATGTGAAGATAGTGCTGCATGTATTGCTCAGTTGACAGAAGGATACATTAAAGGGGATAGAACAAAACATATTTTACCTAAATTCTTTTTCACTCATGATCTTCAAAAGAGTGGGGATATAATTATTCAACAAGTTCGTTCATGTAAGAATTTAGCAGATCTATTTACAAAGTCAATACTAAGAAAAGCTTTTGAACAACTGGTACACAAGATTGGACTTCGTTGTCTTAAAGATGAATGTCTACATGAGGGGGAGAAATAAATACATTTTGCACTCTTTTTTCCTTTGTCATGGTTTTATCCCATTGGGTTTTCCTGACAAGGGTTTTAATGAGGCAGATGATAACGTATTGAAGAATGATGTACTCTTTTTCCTTCATTAGGTTTTTATCCCACAGGGTTTTTCCTAATAAGGTTTTAACGAGGCACATTCTCGAATAATGGACATCCAAGGGGGAGTGTTATAAATATTAATTGTGTGGCTGTCCATATTCATTATACATTATGTCTATTTAATTTCTCTTTAATACTATTAAGTTATTTGTAACCGTTCAGTTACAATTTGTACCTATAAATAGGCTACTCCAATTCTGAAAATGATATATGTATTCCCTCATTCTCTTCATTTCTTTGTTTTCTCTATTCTCTATATTCTCTATATTCTCTATTTCTGAGTTTTTTTAACAATTAACACTTTCTTGATTATTTCATATATAAATTTGCTCTAAAATAATTTTTGTTTACAACATAATTTACTGGAGCAAGATTTGGTAATTTCTTTCTTTTTGGTGGGATAAACAAGAGATTAACATCCACCACAGGAAAATTGTTTATTAAAGTGAAAATGTTAGAGTCAACCATAGTACTCTAACTCGACACACCATTAGAGTGACGTTTAAGCTAACCTCAAAAGCATAACAATCAAAATCCGTCCTCCCACATTTTAATTCCCTCCTTCTCCCTCAGCCCTCATCCCTTAGTCTAAATCAAATTAGACTTTTTGGTTTCCTTAAATGTTAGAATCAATATTTAAATTTTTTTAATTAACATTAAATATAATAAAATATTTACGAGTTTTTATTAAAATAATATTTTATTAATTAAAATAATTTTTAAGATTTTTCAAAAATTAAGATTTTAAATGCTTATATTTTAATGTATATATTATTAACGTAAAATAATCTTTAAATATTTTTTACATTCCACATATATTTATAACTCCATACAATCTTCAAAATAATCTTATTCAAATTGGGGCAAATTCACAATATAATGAGATTAACCCTCCTAATAAAAATATATACAAAAATTCAAACTTAGAATTTTATTTTAAAAAGTTAAATATGTAACACTTGAACTAACTAGCTGGCCGTTGATTATATTAACGAGTATTTTTAAATACAATGATTCTGAGGTTAACCTTATGGGTTTGTTTGTTATAGTTTTTTTCGTGAAAAATTATTTCTTTTTGAAATTTTTTTATTTTTTTTTAGTTTTCTATACATTTTTTCAGCTTTTCAAAATAATTAGAAGCTAAAAAGAATTTAAAATATGATTAAAACCAGAAGCTATTTTGAATAGGTTCTCAGAAATCAGTTGCTTCTTTTAAAAAAGTGATCTGTATGATTGTAAACAAAATAAATTAGCTTCTGTTTTTTTTTAAAATACTAATTAAAAATAGTCACTAGATTATTTTACATCAAAATCACTTTTTTATTAATCTATAATAAGTTGGCCCATATTTTATATAATATGTTAAAAAATTTCAATTATTTTAAAAGCATCCAATGTAGACATCCATACATTTCTTTTATGAAAAACAACCAAAACATATACTAAATAAAGAGTGTGTGTCGATAACTTTTAATTTTATTTTCTTAAACAATGATTGACTTGGATTTGTCTAGTCAATGGTTGTTTTATGTGTATGAATACATATAAGTAACCATGTACAAAAGCAATTATTTCAAGAACCAATACCTAACTGATACACACCTAATAGAAACAAATTTCTAAGTTGTCATTTTGATGTAAATTAACTTTAAATGACATTTTTCTCTTTGGTGAATAAAATTGGTAGAATAGGGAGGTATTCCCACTACTATCAGGCAACGAGTCAATGGTATGCTAGTGCTGTCAGTAAAGGTTCACCAAAGGATTATAAAATTTTACATGACTAAAGAACAAAAGTGTTCCTTTAAACTAATATTTTTCTAAATAAATAGGTAAAAATGTATTCATTCTTTTATTTTTCAACAAATTAATATCTTAAACTTTTTAAAATTAAATAAACGATTAACACTTTCTTGTTTATTTCAAATATAAATTCGCCCTTCGTTTACTACATAATTTACTAGAGCAAGATTTTGAAATTTCTTTCATTTTGGTTAGTTAAACAAGGGATTAACATCCACTACAAGAAAATGTTTTATTAGAGTGAAAATGTAAGAGTCAGCCACAATACTCTAACTCAATGCAACCATATTTGAGCATTTTTTTTTTTTTTTACTTTTCTTACTGTAAAAAAAAGTTAATTAGTGTCAATAAGCCTAATGATATTTTTTTAACTTAGTGTCAGCTAAGTTGACATTACACATGACATTTAAGCTAACCTCAAAAGCATAATAATTGGTCTAGTTTTAGCGTCAGCCTAGCCTACACTAAGTCTAAATCATAAACACTAAAAACCACCCTCCCTCACTTTAATTCCCTCCTTCTCCCTCAGTCGTCATTCCTTAGTCTAAATGAGATGAGACTTTTTGTTTCCTTAAATGTTTGAATCAACATTTAAATTTATTCAATTAACATTAAATATAATAAAATATTTACAAGTATTCATTAAAATAATATTTTATTAATTAAACTATTTTTTAATATTTTTCTAAAATTATTACGGTTTTAAATGATATATATTTTTTAACATTAAATAATCTTTAAATATTTTTAAATTTATATTTTTTACATTCTACACACACACACACACACAAATCCCTTTATTCTACAAAATAATTTTATTAAAATTGGGGCATATTCACAATATATTGAGATTAACTCTCCTAATAAAAATATATATATAAATTCAAACTTAGAACTTTATTTTAAAATTTTAAATACAACTAACACTTGAACTGACTAGCCGACCGTTGATTATACAAATGACATAAATCCTTTTATTCTACAAAATAATCTTATTAAAATTGGTGCATATTCACAATATATTGAGATTAACCCTCCTAATAAAAATATATATAAAAATTCAAACTTAGAACTTTATTTAAAAATTTAAATACAAATAACACTTGAACTAACTAGCCGACCGTTGATTATACAAATGATTGTTTATAAATACAATGATTCTGAGATTAACCTTACGGGTTTGTTTGTTACATTTTTCTCGTAAATAAAAAATTGTTTCTTTTTAGAAAATAATCACCTTTTTTAGTTTTCTATGTGTTTGTTTCAGCCTTTTAGAATAATCAGAAGATGAAAATAATCTAAAATATGATTAAAATCATAAGCTACTTTGAATAACTTCTCATAATATTAGTTGCTTCTGTTAAAAAAGTGATTTTTATTATTGTAAACAAAAGTAAATTAGTCTATGCTTTTTTTAAAATCTCTAAAAAATAATCACTAGATTATTTTATATTAGAATTACTAGGTACACTTCGAGAGTTCAACTCATACGGACTTGAGAAGATTCTGTTCAAATATTCCATCTCTCTAAATTGATGCTGAAGAATAATCATTGAATACAGAAAATGAGAAGGTATTAATAAGAAGAAGAAGAAGGTAATATAGTTAAAGTCATTTATATTTTTAAAATTAAACGTATTTAATAAACGAGTCACGTTTCTTTTATATGTATATAACAATGTATATTTCAAACTTTATTTATGTAATCAATTCTATGTTGAAAAAAGAGAGTATCAATTTACCTTATATGAAAAATAAGGGTTGTGTAAATTTAGTGAATTATCCATTTTTGACACGTATAATTTTGTAATATGAATTTCTTCACATAATTTAAGGAGATAACGATTAAAATATTAAATATTTTTCTTGTAGGTTATATTGATGAGTATTTTTTTTTTAGTCCATACTACAATTATCGTTTATAAGAGTTAATCATGTTCAAATCGGAAATATTTATAATAAGATGAGATTAACTTTTCCATTAAGAATATTTTTATACAAAAAATTTAAGTTTGACACTTTAAAAATTCAAATACATAACACTTGACTAACAAGCTAACTCAATCCTCTAAATATAAATGGTAGTATATTAACACGAGAGCACTTAAGTGACTATACAATAAACTTGTAAACAAATATAACACTTGAACTAATTAACCTTAAATTTTTAACCTTATATTATAATTTAAATTATTCATTATAAATTCAAAATATAATTTATATATCCAAACATGTGCAGTTTCATGACTTTTTTTATGAGTTTAATGGTCATGCACTGTTAATATAAAAAATTTTACACTATCAATCAATTAGAAATTATCATTGATATGACTTTTAAAGTATTTATTATAAAAGTCAATAAATTTACAATAAATGGTGATTTGTAATTAGATAACAGTGTAAAACTACTTTACATTGTCAGTGCATGACCTATTTTCTCTTTTTTTATTCCATTTCAATTGTTTTTCATTCCATCTTGTTTGTTTTCATCTATCCATTATTATTCTTTCATCTTTTACTCGTTTCAAACAAACAATTAATATGCACATAATGATTGATTTTAAATTTAATTTTTTTAAATATAAATAAATGTATTAAAATTTAGTAGAGAACTTTTATTATATTTAACCAAATTAATTAGACATTTAATGTGATGCTCAAATATCAACATTTGTTAATGATTTAAATTAATTAATGATCTTAATTTCACATTTGCATCTATTATAAATAATAATAATTTAAAAATTATTTGCATTTAAAAACAAAAAGATATATTACTGTACTGTAATTAAAATATATTTAAATAACGAAAGAAGAATATATTTACATGAAATATTAATTAATTACTATTAATTAATGTAGGAAAAGAAATGCAAGGTGGAGTGAGGAAGAAATGGCGAAAAGAAGGGAGGGAAGCAAGGACAAAGTACAGCTACACTGTTTCCGGGCACGTGGCTATTTATTTAATCAAGGTAGAATTTCATTTAAAAAAAATGAGGCTAGAATTCCTACCATTCCCTGTCACACTATTTAAAATCGTAGCCTTTCATCTTTTTTCACTTAATCTAACGGTTGATAAAAAGTCTCCCACTGCGGAGGACATCACTAGCTTACGCATGCTAGCCTGCGTCACCAAAACATATACCAAAGAAAGAGAGTACGTGTAGTAAATTCCAAAATTTTCTCTTTCATAACAATTGACATGGATTTTTCTGGTCAATGATTTGTTTTGTATGTGTATGAATACACGACTAACTCTGTGAAAGCAATTAATGAACTACTAAGTAATAACCAATTGATGCATGCCTATTATGAAATTAGGTGTGTTCATCGGATCGGATTTATTTGATGAACTCGACAATTTAAATCAAACGAATTAAATTGATTCAGATCGGTTCGGTTATCAATTTTTTCACTTCAAATCCAAACCAAACCCAACCAATCATAATTAGTTCGGTTATCAGATTTAACTTTTTTCAACCTGAACCAATCCAATCAATTATGTTTTAACTTTTAAAATAATATATTTTAAACTTAGAACTTAAATTTTGCTTCAACTTTTGTATTTTTTTTCTTTTTATTTATTTTAATTTTCTTATGATCTTATCTAATGTTATAAAATATTTTAATTTTATCATGGTTATTATGTAAATTTTTTATTATGTTTTAGGTAAAAAAAATTAATGATATATGTAAAGTGATAATTATATAAAAATTAAATATTTTTGATAAAATAAATAATTAGTTATTAAAAAACAAGGAATATTTTTACCTTACCTTAGTATAAAATTAAATAATTATATAAAATAAACAATAAATGAAAATAAAAGCTTGAAAAATATAATAATTTTTTTTATCATAACCCAATGACCCCGAACCAAACCAACTCAATTATAATCGGTTCGGTTTGGTTCAAATTGACCAAATTTTTTTTCAAAACTCGAACCAAATTAATTCAATCAAATATAATTGGTTCGGATTTAATTTTACCTTAAATCCGAACCGATCTAACCCGTGAACACCCCTAGAAATTATGAACTAATTTTACATAACTAATAACAAAAATATTCATTAATTTTTTTAAAAAATAAATAGGTAAAAATATACTCATTCTTTTAATTTTTAATAAATTAACATCTTAAGATTTTTCATCTAAATAAATCAGTAACAGTTTCTCATTTATTTTAAATATAAATTCACTTTATATCAGTCTTCGTTTTATACCATAATCCACCAACCCAGAATTTGTAATTTATTTTATTTTGGTGCAATGAATAAGGGATTTACATGTTTTGTGATATGATAGATGTCACTTCATAGCAAGAAAAACCATTACCCATGCCTGTGTGTATAATAGTGTCACAATCGGAGATCATGATAAGATGACAAATTGAAAAAACTTAAAATAGTAAGGGTTTTTGGAAAGAAAAAAAAAAAGAGCAGAATCTTTACTAAATTTTTTTATTGGAAAAATATTTGAAAACTCATTTAAAACAAAAATGATCTTTTGACACCAAATTGTGAATTTAGGAGCTGATTATGCATAGGGAAGCTATTAATACCCTAACATTCATTAAAAACAGTCATTCCTAATTAATCAAGTAAATTATTAATGAACTTTAAAATATTAAAAATAGTTATTTTGCTTATTATCTCATTAACTAAAAGATTAGCCTACCCAATTTCTTTTAATAATTTTGTGTGAGAAAATGAGTTATGTACATTTTACACTGTTATTTAATAAAAAAATTACAATGTATAGTAAGTTTGTTAACTTTTATAATAATTATCTTAAGAGTCATATCAACAATAATTTCTAATTGATTGATAATATAAATTTTTTTATACTAATAGTACATAAAAATTAAACTCATTTTTTATAGTATAGTTTATTTAACTATATGTACAGCATTTCAAAATTCTATCAACAAAACTATAAAAAAAATTGCAAAGCAATTAATAAAACGTAAACGTCAATCAAAACTTGTCTTTCATTCCTCCTCCTCCCCCCCCCCCCCCCCAGTGTTTTATTTGATTAAGATTCCAGTCCCACCCAACTACTTTTCACGGTGAATAATAGCTTTAGAATCTTTTCTATTTCTTTTTTTTTTTGGCCTAATCTATTAACTAAATATAAAATTTTAAGGTTAGTCAAGCCTACTAGTTTGGTTTCTTTATATCCAATACTCAAATAAAACCCACATTTAGCTACTATACAGCCCACGTGTAATTATTGGCCATCTTCAATGGATGTAAGCCTGAAAGCAAATAATGTGGCATTGCCAAAGCCTAGCACACCAATTAGCAATTGCAATCAACACTGCGAAAACCATTTAAAAGGCAAATGAAAAAGGAGAACGTAGGGTTCAGGCGCAGGACAAGGGAGACCAAAAAGAAAACTACAACGCACCAAGCCATTCGGGCTTCAAATTGAAACAAAAGATTGGAAAAAAAAAAGAAAATGAATTGAGGAGTAGGCTATGTGCTGTGTGTCCCAGTGGGTTCTTGGTCAAGGAAGAATTTGAAAGCAATCTAGCCCAGCCAACAACCATACAAAATAAAAGAAAAAGAAAAAAATAACAATCAATATAAAAAATAAAAAAAAGACACAATTGACATAATTAAGGGCTAATTTGTTCCTTGGCATATGGGGGCAGATCAGGAGCATTCTTTTGGTGGTGTTATGTTATTTGTGATTGTGTTTTGATGGAGGGGATGTGGTGTGTAGTATGATGGGTTTTTCTCTCAATTTTTTTGAGGTTCTAACTCTGTTATGATATATTTACTATTCCCACATTCCTTTTCTTTTTAATTTGGTGTTAGTTTTCGAATGAATACCAAAGGATATGATGCAAACCAAAATTATTACTTGTCTTTGTCTCTGTTGATTGATCTAGATTTTAATTTCCTTTTCTGCACTCAGTTTGTGTCTGCCTCTCTTTTTTTTTTTTTTAAATTCTGCTCCTCAATTTTTTCACTCTATGATTTTTCCTCTCGTAGATTTTTTTCCACCTTTTAATTCTCTTAATTCATCGTATTTATACATTTTACAATTGATTTCTTAATTTGTTTAATCTCAACTTGCAGTGATCAATTTTTTTCCAACCTAGTAGCAGCAATTGGTGATGACGATGATCATAGGGACGAGGGATGCAGAGCCTTACTTTACTTTATTTATTTTATTTTATTTTGTAATTTTTTTTCTGTTGTTTTGATCTGTTATAAATTGGAGTGGACATTTTGAACAGGCCTGAGTAACCCAATAAATTAGTTACCATTCAATTTTTTTTATTCTGCCCTTTATTTCTCTAAAATGGACTCAAATGCCCCAAGTCCAAAACTTAAAAAACAAAAAAACATAAAAGAGATTTTTTGAGGGCACCGCTATTCCCACCTCATTTTGTTATTTTCACCCCAAATCTTGTTTAAATTATTTTTATTCCGAAAATATTCCCTGACGGAAACGCATTTCCATTGAGATTTTGTATAACGGAAACGCATTTCCATTATTGTAGAGGGGGGTGCGTCCAAAATACATAAGGAAAACGTGTTTCAGTTATGTATGTATTGAAAATACACAACAGAAATGCATTTTTGTTATGTATCACTCCCAAATACATAATGAAAACACGGTTCTGTTATGTATTTGGAAATTAATTCTTTATATTTATTAAATTCACATTTTTTTGATGTACAACTTTTAATGGTTTACTAATGCATTTAAATCGGTGCTATTTAGACCATTGATTTATTGTGTGCAATCTCAACTGTTTTTTTCCTGAAGTACAGGACATCGCTTTTAATGATTCTCTAACATGTGAACAAGACATGCGTTTGAATTGGTGTGATCCAAACCCTCGATTCAGTCGGTGCAATCTAGACCATTTCTTTTTTTGACGCATAGGACATCGCTTTGAATAATTCTCAGACATGTGAACAGGACACACATTTGAATCGGTGCGATCTAGACCTTTGATTTAGTCAATGCAATCTCAACCATTTCTTTTTCTGATGCACAAGACAAAACCTTTAATGATTATTTGACGCGTGAACAGTATCTACACTAGCATAAGAGAGATGTGTGCTCTGAAGCACTTACCATTGCCTTTCTTGATAGCCATCTTCATTCCATATTGTTTCTTTCCCTTTGAAGATGGACGAATTCCTTGCTGTGGTGTGTTACGATGGTCAGATGACAATAACGTTTAAAGGGGTCTTGTTTCAATGTCTTCATGGTCTTGCTTTTCTCAGGATTACTGAGAATAGGACAGTTGTTGCTCTGGAAAAAATAAATTAGGATACGATCAAAAGTAGCAGAAAAATACTTGATATTCAATACCGTCAACCTATACCTATAGGGGATGGTTGTGTTCATTGTGGGTCTATGGACATTAAAGATGACAAGGATGTTGCCCATCTTTGGCCAATTTTGTAGGCTTGTGCCGATTGAGTTGTATGCTATGTTAGGCAGATCTCCTGAAAAGATCCTTTCCTGTTTGTGTCAACCACGAACCGCTGAAGAGATCATCGCGTGCTTGTGTGAACCTAAGGCGTCAACTAGGTCCAACGACCAAGCAGCTATTAGTTGAGTGAACCATGACGATGCACGTTCTTGATTGTTATTTGTGTTTGTATCAAATTTATGTAGAAATGTTTTTTAATTTATGGAATATTATTGTTTACTTGTCGTTTGTTTGTTTTTATTTGTATTGTGTGCTATAATTGTAACAACGTAATAATGATACCTACAACACAATAAGTATAACAGATATAAAATGCAAAACATCTATAAAATCCAGAAATATATATAATAAGGTTCGTACATAATGTATAAAATACTAAAAAAGGATCAAACAGTAAAAAATTAAAAAAAAAGAGTCAAGCATCAGATGTGGTGGTCGTCTTCCTCTGCCTCCTCTGATAGGTGCACCCAAAGGCCATGCCTGATTGAGCAATGGCCAATACCTCCTAGATCATCCTATTATGTCTATGCCCTTAGGCACCACCTGAAGACGCAGCACACGCTCCATAAGGCCAGCAACCGTCTCCCACTATGCCTAAAAAACAAGAAATGCAAACTTTTACTAAAAATTGTGTCATTGTCATTGAAAAAACATAATATAAAGATATGGATGCTTACCTCGCATGAATAAGAGTCGTTGGACAAAGACTCTGTCACAGGTTGCACAGGAACTCATAGAGTGCCTCGCGGAGGGTCTCCCAATCCTAGAGGAATCAAATACGAATGAGATACTTGGTGGAACCACTCAAGGTCGCCATTCACACAACTCCATGGAGCCTCATGCAGCATAGTCGCGCCTCTCTCAACCATGTGCACCTCCCAGTCCTCGCAGTCATTAAATTAGCTGGTTAACAATGAGAAGTCAGTAGGCGAAGGGCAAAGGATCCCCTAGATATAGCCAAATTGCTCAAGACCCTCTCCGGCAAATGTGAGTGCATCAGGGTATCGCAGTGGATGAAGCCAGAGTAATGCAAGATGGACTCCAACATGCAGATGACCTTGTGTGCGTCATATGGCACCTACACAATGTGATCCATCTGCAACTGGTCCAATACCTGCCTGGTCCCTAGTGCAAGACTCGTACCCTTCGTCGCCTTTTATCGAAAAGGGAGAGGATGTTGGTCTAAGTAAGGGATGGTCAGCATTCTCTCCACAGCAGTAAGGAAGTGCTTATAGATCCACACCTGTAACCGGCAATTAATAAATTAAATTTCATAAGCAATATAAAACCTAAACAAATATAAACCCTAAAATACAAAATCATACCATTAGGAGGCTCATGTATCCTCCAAACTACGCTGTAGAACGGAGGCTAGAAATGCTAAGCTGGTTGTATAGGTATTCCAACGCAACTGAACCCCAAGAATATCCTGCGCATGCTTACAGCTTGTGGAAAAGGTCTATATAGCAGACCTGGACATGCGTAGAGCTCTTGTCGGCTAATATCGTGTAGCCAACAGGATGTAGAAGATATGCTCTCGTAGCGAACGTCATCTCCCCAATTGTGAAGCGTGCACGGGATGTGTCCCTCAACCAGGATAACTCCACACGAGCTCCTTTCGCCATCACAGTATGTGCTCAACATACGTAGCACCTAGCTCACTCATCAATAACCCGATGGCCTCATCACGACTATAACAGGCGTGCTCACACACCTTGCCTATAATAGGCAAGTGCAGGAGACTTGACACATTGTCGAGGGTGATGGTCATCTCCCCCACTAAAATATTGTGCAACCGAAAGGATGTAGGAGATATGCTCTTGGAGCAAACCTCATCTCCCCAACTGCGAAGTATGCACAGTATGTGTCTCTCAGCCAAGATAACTCCATGCGAGCTCGTTTCACCATCACAGTGTGCGTGTCAACATACGTAGCACCTAGCTCACTCATCAATAACTCGACGGCCTCATCACGGCTATAATAGGCATGCTCGCACACCTTGCCTGTAATAGGCAAGTGTAGGAGATATGACAAATCATCTAGGGTGATGGTCATCTCCCCCACTAAAATATCGTGCAGCTGACAAGATATAGGAGATATGCTCTCGTAGCGAACGTCGTCTCCCTAATTGTGAAGTGTGCACAGTATGTGTCCCTCAACCAAGATAACTCTATGCGAGCTCCTTTCGCCATCACAGTGTGTGCATCAACATACGTAGTGCTTAGCTCATTCATCAATAACCCGATGGCCTCATCACGATTATAATAGGAGTGCTTGCACACCTTGCTTGTAATAGGCAAGTGCAGGAGACATGACACATCATCTAAGGTGATGGTCATCTCCACCACTAGAAGGTGGAAGGAGCTGGTGTCCTTATGCCACCGCTCAATAAAGGCACATACCATGTCCTATTGGCAACAACATACCGTGCCTTTATCAATGGCGCGAGACCCGAACTCCGTACAAGTTCTACCACGTGCGGGTTCGTCGGCATCGGTAACACCTTGCCTCCGTGGTTGATCAGCCTCATCTCGCACTGGGGCTGGCCAAGTCAAATGTGTCCTACAACATGGTCCTTATAGGACCTAAGCAGTAACAAGTCTACAGGACCTCCTAGAAATGGAGGTCCAACAATCAAATAAGCCAAATCTACCTCAGGCTCCTTTGCATCTTGTACCTCAGGCTCTACCTTAAATATATTATCATGTACCTCTTCCTCATGTTGATATTGCTACTATTTGCATTACTCCCTAGCTACTGCAGCCTATCTAGCCCGTCGTGCGGATGCAGTCGACGGTGGACACCTAAATATGCCTAGTGCATCATCTGGTAGAGAGCCTCATCTAGGATGAGGGGCAACAAACCTCGTGTGTAGCATAATGAACATAAAAATTAGTTAGTAAATAATTAATAATCAAATATAATCAATATTATTAATTAGAAATATTCTAAAAATAATTAATTTAATTATTAAATTAGTTATATTATCAAAAACAAATAATTTAAATTATTAAATTCATATAAATAATTAAAATAAAATTTAATTTAAAAACACATAACTTAAATTATTTATTTCATTAAAATAAAAAACTATTTAAGAAACAAATCATATAAATAATTAAATAAAAAATTAATTTTAAAAAAATAACTTAAATTATTTAATTCATTAAATAAAAAAACTATTTATAAAAAAACAATTTAAATCATTAAAATCATATAAATAATTAAATAAAAATTTAATTTAAAATTTACACAATACATAACGGAATCATGATTTCGTTATGTATCTAGTCAAGATATATAATGGAATCACGATTTCCTCGTGTATCATTACACAACAGAATCATGATTTTGTTAAATCTAAATTTTTAAAAAAAAAGATGAACTCATAGGCCGACGAATGTGAGACAAATGTGCCTTTTTGACGAAATTTCGAAGACAAAATAGGAGCTCTGGTGACAAACAGGGGACTGGGAGCTCAGAGGAAGGAAGAGAAAGTAGTGGGGTGTGGGGCAGGGAAGTGCGATGGGAGTGAGAAGGAGAAAAGGGGTGAGAAGTATTTTAAATGTAGGATGGGAGGGGAAGGGATAAGGGTAGAAATGTATTTTTATAGGTTTTTGAAAAAGAAAGGGGTGAAAATAGCAAAAAATGAGGTGGGAATAGCAGCATCCCTTTTTCACTTTTAACCAAAACTTGGGACATAGATGACCCAATCCAAGAATAACAAAAATAATTAAAAAAAAGGGGGTTTTGGGTTTAGATGTCCCAATCTGAAAAAAATAACGGTAAAGAAAGAAAACTAAAAGAGAAATAGAACAAATTTTTTGCCTCATTACTTTGATAACAAAAAAGTTTGCAAAAATAAAGGCAAATAAGGCACAACAAGTCAATGTTAGAAATAATAATTATTTTTTTAACAAGAAGATGACAACAAAACATACTAGGCCCAATGTTGGTCCAATAGGTAAAGAGACTGTAGAAATAGAAAAAAGAAAAGAAAATATTAAGTTCATGTTGACTTACTCTTGAATTTGTCATTTGTTCAAAAAGATGTAAAAAAGAAAGAAAAAACATTAAAAAGAAAGAAAGATGAAAAACAGAATAAGAAAGGATAAAATTAGGTGCTCACAATAATTATATTAATTATTTATAATATAGTGAGTTGTTTTTTTGAGTAATCTAATTGAGTGAGTCTATTAGACTACTAAAGAATGTGATATGGGCTTAATGAGTGGATACTATTATTGGCCAACTTCGACATATTGAGAACCCTATTAGAGTAAATAAATAAGGAACCCTGGTTATGGTCTCCAAGATATTAAGCTGCACAATTGTCTCTCTTCTCCCCATTTGAAGAGTTACAAAATTGAGGAATTAAAAGGCTTTGGTTGAAGAAGAACTAGAACGTGAACGTGTGCAATGCACGAGTGAATTGTTGGTTTTTCTTTTTGTATGTATAAAAAAATATATTGACAATTTTTGTTAATTTCTTATTTTGCTAATTTCTTATTTTGTTGAAAAAAGATCTAAAATAAATTAAAATTTTGTAATAAGGAACTTAATTTACTATGTATGATAGAATAATAACATATCAATTAGATATGAACTTATTTGTTAATAAGAATAAATAGAAGAAAACTTAATGTTTTTATTTTCCATTACAACTATAAATTTGAATTTTAAGTTTTTTTTTGTGCTACAAATATTTCCTAATTAAAAAAATCCTACCAACTCCTTTTACTTGTGCTCGTAGTTTCAATAAGTCTTCAACATCGATCAAATAATCAATACCTTTGGGTCCAAATATTTATTCTAATATTTAATAATCTGATATGTTGTAAATCTTAAAATCTTTAGTATATTATTCTAGGATGTATGCCTATACAATTTGGCTTTCACATAAAAAAACAAAGACAATAACTCAAACATAGTCTTAAAACATGACCATGTTTAATTTTGTCAATTGTCATCACAAAAGTTTCCTTCTCTCATGTTTGGTAAGTTTAAATTACATATGAAATAAATTCCAATGTTGTGTTTCACCTTTCACCAACACACCTTGTGACTTGTGCCCACTACACCCCAATTTCAACTCCTCCGTAGTTAAACTTAATATATAGTATTTGACGTTGTCAGCTTACATAAATAAGGATTTAATATATTTTTAATCTATGTAAATATGACAAATTTTTGTATTAGTCTTTAAAAAAATTATCAATTTTGGTTCTTATAAATTTAAAAGTTTTAAAAAAATCACATGTCGTGTCAAAGTAATCACTGATATGACACATCTAGATACATGTCACATCATCATTAAATAATAAATAAAGATCATTTAAAATAATAAATTTATGAAATCACAATCAACAATTTTTTGAAGGATTAAAACCACAAATCACTATATTTATTGAGACAAAATATATTTAATCCTATAAGTGAATAACCATGCACCTATTTACATTGAATCCAAATTTGAAATTTACTTTATTACATTAAGATATACATTATTTATTGAAAAATAGTATATGTATTAATAGTGTAAAGTATTTTTATACTGTCATCTAATCACAATTTGTCATGTATGATAAGTTTTTTTATTTAAGAAATAATTACCTTAAAATCACACCTATCATAATTCTAATTGGTTGATTGTGTAAAATTTTTATATTAACAATGAATAGAAATTAATTTTTATTTATTTATATCAACCAAAAAATGATTTATCATGCATCAAATATTGTATGATTTTTCTGTAAAGGAGCCAAACTTCTATGCCATAGCTTTTTGTCAATATATATGGTGTGTCACTTTATTTTCCTATTAGCAAAAAGAATAACCTTGACTATGTTTTCTTAGTAACAAGAACCTAGGCTATCTTATTTGATTAACACTTAAAGTTATATATGACTTTTCTTTTTTGAAATGATTTGATGAAACAATTAAAGGTCATGTCTAAGTTAAAAACAAATTAAGGCATACCAAAGGATTTGGTCTAACAAATGCATAAACTGATGAGGTTTTAAATTGCAATCCATAACTATTTCTATTTCTCCTTTTTCTTTGTTCTCCAATCTTTTTCTTTTATTTTTTTATTGTTTCAAATTTATAGCATTAAAATATTAGGAAAGCTATTTTTCTCATATCATTTTGTAGCAAATTGATAATGCAATTGGCAACCTTTAGGAAGCAACATAAGCACTTATTAAATCTTGGATAGTGCACTTAGTAAGTTGGATTATAACGTTTGTTGATAAAGTATACCTTAGTTTCATAACATTGTTTTATAAATAGCTACCATCCTTGGAAAGCAGCAGCAACAATAATGTATGATAGGAAATGTTGTAATTCATTGATGCTGATGTCTTTTGATTGCCTCAATGGAACACATGCCTTGCAATTTTGCGGCTTCAAATTATTATCATTATTTATGTGGGAATTATTAAGATTTCTATTTGAATTCGAGCCTATGACAATTTAAACTTATATTAATCAACCTAATTTGTAAAATATGTATTAATATATAAATAATTAAGTTCGTGAATTATTATAACTCATACAAACAATTTTTTATATATTATTAATATTTATATCACTATATACATCATATATGAGATGAAAGCATATTATATAAATAATTATATGGGTGAATATTTATATTTCATGGAGATGGAAACTATATAAAAATATTTATTAATATGCAGATCACACGAGGTAAATATATTTTACTAATAAAAAAAATACTTGAAAATATTTTAAATTTTAGAGACAAATATATTTACATTACATATGATAAAAAATTTATGTCAAAGTAAAAATATGAGAGACACATACACACAAAAAAGCATTTTATATGAACATATTATATTTTCATAAAAATGTATTAATATTTAATTATTTATATACCAAAAAAATGTATTTATATTTAATGTTAATATATTTGTTTTAATGAAATGCGTTTTAAATTCATTGTTATTATAATTTTAATATAAATGTATTCCTTTTATACTTTATCTTTACACTTAATTAATATACTAAATTATATCTAAATATTTGCAATTTCTGATACCAATGAATTAAAAAAATAGTTTAATGGCTATGCACTATCAGTAGTGTAAAAAGTTTTACACAGTCAATTAATCGAAAATAACTGTTAGCATGACTTTTAAGGTAATTATTATAAAAGTCAATAAACTTATAATACATGGTGGATTGTAATTGGAAGACAGTGTAAATCTACTTTACATTGTCAGTGCATAACCTATTTTCCCTTAAACAAAACACAATTTATATATTAAAAGTGCTTTTTTGTAGAAATTTTAATTGGTATGAGATCTTTTTCAATAATATAAAATATCAATATATTTCTTTATACATATAAAAATAACTTTCTCCTAAAATTTACCCGTGCATCGCACGGGTTCACACTCTAGTATATAGATATAATCATCATAATAATATCACATTATTTAACTTTGGATTTAGAATAATTAAAAAAAAACAATTTCTCCTAATCATAAAGAACTTTCGGTTATACCAATTATAATGGTAGGTTAACTAAAATTAAACTAATTAAAAAGAATTAATTAAGAAACATAAGTGTGAATTTAGATAAAAGTTAAAAATAATGACTTCTAATTACTTAGTAGTAACAGCCGAATTTAATTTTTAATAAAAATATAATATTTAAGTTGTAACTAATATTAAAAAAAAAGTAAATATTTATTAGAAAGATTTTTATAATTTAGAGATTTAAAAATGACTTTTGAATTTTATACTATTTGGTGATTATTATAATAGAAAGAAGTAAATATGATGTTTGAAAATGTGTAGCCTTTGAATGGCTATGGTATTCAACTATCTATGGATGGAAAGGATAGCATGTGAAATTATGTAAGGTAATGAGTATTATGAGATTGAATTGATGAGTGAATGATGAATATAATGTGGATTTGGAAAATATTACTTTCTCATTTTAAAATCATCAGCAATGTAAATCTTACTAAACATAAAAAAGTATTTGTGGCAAAGAGTTGACTTTGTTACACATTACAATTCATGAGTGACTATTATAGAAATTATTATTTATTTTTAATTGTAAGTGACAAATTATTTATAATTAAAAATTTGAAGCATTTGTGTCTATAATAATTTATCATGAATATTTAATATTAATATATTAGCATAGTTATTGAAATCAAATTGGACTAGTTGGTTTGATAGGGGACTGATTTGGTGATCAATCTTTCAATCGTAAAAAAATCAATTGATCTTAGAAGTGGTGAAAAACAAGTTGAATTGGCACAAATTCATGAAAACCATAAAAATATATCGGTGTTTAAAAAATGTTTTTAAGCAACTTTTTTCACACACTTTTTCTACAACTACCTAAAAAATATCTCTCCTCCATCCTCCTTTTATCTTCACCTATTTACTTAATTTTCTTAACCGCCTATTCATTTCAATTTAAAAATAACCTTATATAACAATTCAAATTATTTATTATAAGTTCAAAATATAATTTATATATTCAAAATATTTATTTATTATAAGTTTTAATTATAATATAATTTATAAATTTAAAAAATATTTATTTAATATGAATTATATCTATAATTATATACAAATAAATATTTATTTAATGCAATACATAGACAAAATACTAGTCAAATAATAATTATTATATTTACAATTTTATTTAAATAATTAAGATTAAAATAATTTTGCATTATCTTTTATATTGGATTAATTTGATTATTTTGTTCTTCTTTGATCTATAATACAAGATGTTATCTAACTTACTTCAAGCAAAAATGAGTTCAAACAACCCTTTCATAAATGATTTCTTTGAACGTCCCAATTCAATGGCAAGGTTAAGGCATCAGCCTGCAATTTTTAAACTGATACCATGGTTGACGAATACAAGGTTGGGAATACATGAAAAGATGCACACAAAAGGAACTGATAGATTTTATTCATGAGACACACCAGTACATGCATATAGAGAAATAACACAGCACACCACAGCACACCACACCACACGCAGTATTTTTCAACTGCATAACATAACGTATAAGTAGTAGCTAGGTTGGCCTTGCATGGCAAGCGCCACCACATACCAATTGCAAGCAACATACATATAACACTGCCATATATGGGTCTTATTCCATAGTATTACATACATATAGCTAGCTAGCTAGCTTATATATTATGACCCATATAATAGAACTTTGCTTAATTATTTTCCTGGGAAGTTTAAAGCTTGAATGGTCCAGGATTGAAGAAGAAAGACAGCACGTCAAGGATCCACTTGGGGGGAAGGTTGGCGATGGAGCAAAGTTTAACCTTAAGGGATGCGCCGTTAATCTGAACACTACGCAGAAGCGAATGGAGAACAATAAAGAAGACAGGTGGTGAAACAGGAGTCCAGTCCTCGGGTATGCTGCTGTAGCCAAGCAAAACTTTTTTGGCGTCATATTGCATGACTATGGCCCTAATCCTCTCCACCGGGCCAGTGAAGCACTGATAAACAACATTATCAATATAATCTTTATATTCGAGGTACAAGGGATAGTAGTAGTCGTCATTTTTATCAGCATTTGGAGATATGGAAGCCTCAATGATGACTTGGCATTCCTTTAGGTTCTTTATAAGTTCCCCAATGCAACGACCAAAGATGGCGGGGCGGACGTCAATGTCCTTATAGTTAACATCAATTCCATCCAGCTTGTAGAAATTGATGATGTCTTTGAGCGATTCAGTGGCATTGCGAACCCATTCATCTCGACGATCCTCATCAACTTTAAAGGGGAATACCCTGTCCTTGCCGTCGTTGCCAATGCTAACCAGCACTTTGGCAGAGGGATACTTTGTCTTGAAGCTGGTGATCTTCTCAGGAGTCACTTTTGCTCTGTCCCAGAAAGGACTGAACTTTCCCTGGGTTGGATTGTTCTTATCATCATAGTCTCTAGCAAAGGTCAGAGCCACTTGGATTTCCACATTTTTATGGATATCTTCAGGTGTAAGCTTTGTGAATGAGTCATCACTCGTGTATTCACGAAACACTTTGGAGTTGGGGGGCAATTCCTTTGGTGCATGTTCTAAATAGCTTGTTTCAATGCCCCTTCTGACAGTAACCAATAATATGTAAACACCTGGCATAATTTGCCACATCAGATAATGACACCAATTTTTTAATATTGCACTTAAGTCCCAAGGACTTATTAGCAAATTATTTTATATTTTATATTTTCACTTTTCTTTTTTAAGTTTTATTTTTAAAAAAGTGAAATTTAGTCGTTTATCTCCTGGTCTCACAATTTTGTTTCGTCGGAACCCTATCTTCCTCTAAACCCTATCTTCCTCTGAACGGTAGAAATGTAGAATGATTTACAGAACTATTGGTTCGTGAGGCGTGGTGGGGGCATTCGGAAGAGGCCGCGGGCATTGCTACCGGCTCTGACACAAGACAAACACGCTGTGAAAGGGACATAGAAATTGAAGGAGACGGTGAATGTAGTAGTGCTGAGGTGGCGGCATCAATGGAGGAGGACGTTGACGGGGTCGGGAGGAAGAGACGACGGTTGTGGCAGAGAAAGGGAAAGTGTCTCGCCTGTGTGATTTGGTGCCAAAATTTTGTTCGTATTAATGGCAAAGATTTACAACCTTATCAATAGCAGTACCGCAAGCGGCAACATCCTTCTCCATTTCCTTCGTAAGTCTTTCTCTCTCCATTGATTTTCATTTGGGTCCTCACAAGCTTCATCAAGATTGAAACTTTTTACCTGGTCTGTCAGTTTTCCTTCTTTTGACATGATTGGGTTTTGGGGTTAAATTAGTTTGTCTAAATTGTGCTGTTTTCTTTCCTTACTTATTTTCACGAGGTTTATTTATTTGAAATTATGCAAATGAATCATTTTTTGATGTGAGTAATTGAGAGCTCGGTGAGGACCTTCATTCAAAGGATTGCCTTTTAAATTAGAATACAGGAATGCCTTACTTCAAAAATTGACCTTCTTGTTTAAAAATATACTTACTTTTATAATATGGCTATGAATTTGAATATAATAAGAGGCAAGATTGAAAACCAAGTTATGAATTTGAACACAAATCAGTGTCAAAATTTGATCTTCTTGTATAAAAATATGCTTACTTTTATAATATAGCTATCAATTATCATCCCTTAATCCCTTCTACGTTACATTTACAATATGGACAAAGTATCCATGCTTTTGTGTATTGATTAAAGAAGGGAGGAGGTGTGGGATGTGAGAGGATAACTGAATAAGTCCCTGCTTACAGGTTAAATACCAAATGTTGTCAACTCTGAAATTGGTTTGTCCTCAGTCATTCAGAGCAAACCTCAGTACATTGCTTGACGGACTGATTTGTGTTTATTCATTTATATTATTTGATTAATGATGCTACTGGGATGATGAGTCAAATTCAAACTTAATGTCTTAGCCGATATAGGTTGTAGATTATTGGTTTGACATTAGTGGTAGATATTGAACCTTATATATCCAAAAGTGAATAGTTTTTTGATAAACCATTCCTTCATGCATCCAAACAGTATGTTGTAATATTTATTTAGTGCTTAATTTGCCTGTGCATCTTTGGCAGAATAATTATTTGCTTTCTTTTATGCAATGACAAATTTAGTTCATTTGAAGTTCTTGATTTTTCATCTCATATGTTGCACTTGCAGTTTATGACCGATTTAATACTAGAACACGTGAATAAATTGCTTGAGACACCGGGATCAAAGCTGCTCTTTAGTGGTAGTCTTTTAGAGGACCATTTAATTCCACCTATTTACGGTGCTATTAATCCAACAGCTGTCTAAGTTCCTGTAGAGGAAATTATGAAGGATAAGAATTTTGAGCTTGTGACAAAAGAAATATTTGGACCCTTTCAGGTATGGAAAGGGACACTAAGAACATGAAAATAGAGTTTTCGGTTGCATTTAAAAAAAAACATTAATCTACTCCTTTTGTGAGATAAATAAATTCTATTTATATTTCTAGATTATTACCGATTACAAAAGCAGTCAATTATCAGTTGTACTGGATGTTGTGGAAATAATGCATAACCAGTTCACAGCTGTTGCCATTTCAATTTTCAAATGATCCTATGCAAGATTTTTATAATCAAACTTATTGGGTATGAGTGGTTGTGGTTTAACACTATATATGTATTTTTAACTAGATTTCAATTTAGTATGACTCTTGTCAACTTTTCTCATTGCCCATTTTTGTCATAAAATCATTAATTCTTTACTTTTTTGTCTCCACACTTGATTCATGAAACAAAATTAGAGATGTTTAGGGGATTGAACTCTATATTTATATTGCACGTCAACAAATTTATCATGCATAAATTGCCTGCAAGATATTTTTGTGGTAATTAAATGGAGTTCAACTTCTCCAAAATTGAGATGGCTAACATTTCTCTCTTATATTCAACATGCTACTTGTCTTCTGAGCACATAAATGGGTGTGTTATCTTCTAAAAAATTTATCATGAGTGTGCATTATTGTGTTGAGTTCTCTAGCTGATGTGTTTGTTTGTGATTAAACACACATTTGCAGGATGTTATTGGCAAATCAGTAAATGGTGCTACTTATGCCGGGCTAAGAGCAAGAAGTAAGGACAACCGAAGCTCCACAAAATCACTAGTAAATTGATATTTTCTTTTTGTTTGTTTACTTGTACATAACTAAGAAATGATGCTTAAATATGTTGAAAATAACTCTATTACAGGTTTGGACCAGCTGGTGATGCTAGAGGCACAGGATTTGGAACACCAGAGGCTATAAAACTTGTGTGGTCTTTCCACAGAGAAATTATACATGATTGTGGGCCTTTGCCAAAGAATTGAGAAATTTCTCCGCCCACTTGAAAAAAATGTCCTATGTATGATAGGAGTAATGAGATTAGGAATGGAGATGCTGTCCTATTTATGATAGGAACAATGAGATTAGGAATGTAGATGGAGAGGAATTATATTAGCATGTTCATGTAGGTCATGCCACAAACCCTCTACGACATTTGTAGATCTTAGAATAAATTTATGGAAATTGAGTTTTGATTGATCTTTTTTATGAGTATATATTTGGTTCGCTCATATTTGGTTGGGGTGCTGACATGATAAAAGGAAGCCAGATGCTAAACTGACTATAATAAATAATGCATATCTAAATAATTTAAAGAATTGGATAGGTTCTCCTTCTACACAATCTCAATTTGAAGTTGCTGCCTATTGTTGCATGCTCGTGTGAGCCAGTCAATATGACTCGTTTCATTATAGATGTTAAGAAAACGTGATTATGAAAGGACAGTGCATTAAGGAATTTAGCATTGGCTTTAGAACAAGGACTTTATGGAAAAGATATTATGTAATATATAATATTATATTATTATTTTAATGAAATATTAATATAATATATAATGAAAAAAATTAATATGTAATATATATAATATTTTAGTGTGATAAATCTTTTAGTTCATAAGTTTATTGGCCTATTTAAAGATAGACTAATTGAGCTATTTAAAGACCTTAATATAAAATAAACCTTCAGAACTTAGGCTTGAACTGTGAAATTATAAAATAGGTCACTAGATTTAGGTAAGGTCTAACTTGACTTATTCTCACCCTTAATCACAGTTGTGTGGTGCAGTGGAGTTTTGAGGACATGGAGGAGATTGTTTGGATGGTGATGCAAATTTAAGGGAGGTTCAATGATTTTGGAGTTGGAGCTTATGTCAGTTTCCTGGGGATGGAGTTTTGGTACTGTTTGGCCATGACGGCTTGCTGGTTGGTTCTCTACTATAGGGAGAAAATAGTTGTCTAACATGGAGAATTATTAGTGGTTTTGAACCACTTTTACCCCAAACGGTTGTATATGTCAATCAATCAATTTGTGTAAAAAATTAATAAGCATTGCAAGATTTTTTTTTTTAAAAAAAGAACTAATTGTTGTTCAAGCATCACAGGGATGAGATCGAGAAAACGGGACGTCTCAATAACAACTACACACTGCAATGTCACACACCCCACACTCTTCAACAATGGTAATATTGTGTCTGTTCGAGCTTGACCACTAGGACCAAATTGCTATTTGCTAACCACTTGATCATAGAGACAAGGTAATCATACGAAAGAAAATATCACCAATTTTTGACAGGATCCCCACTGTCTATATAACCCATTTCCCATCTCAAATTCGTACTCACTACTTAGCCATCACTTCCAATGCCTATCTAATTGAAGAAATAAGAAAAATCAGGAATACAAGTCCAGTACATTGAAAAAGACAATTTAAAGAAATTTAACCATTTTTTTTACTTTAATTCACTAACCTTGTATTCAACATGTTAGAAATGACAAAGAAAAAAGTATGATCAGAACCAATTCAACATGATTTGAATGACTTGGAAGCATAGTTAATATCATCAAACAGTAACCTGCAACTTAGTATCCAGCACAACAAAAATAAACTAGAAACAAAAAAGTAGCAACTAGCAAGATCTTTAAACAACAAAGTAGCAAACAACATGATCCTTAAAAGGCAAATAATTTGCAATCATTAACCAATGAAAAAAAATTTTAAATTCATAATTATTTACACATTCTACATATATACATCTATGGTGCCCCAAAAGACAACTTGAATAGAAGCATGGCTCATTGACTTTGAAATGAATGAAGATCATTGACATTGTAATTATACATTTATACTGTTGGTGGAGGTTGATTACCATAAAGGAGAAAACTTAGATACAATTGCATATGTACTATTAGTACTATTCTCCAATCAGTTTTGGAATTTTACCTTGGTAATTTACATTGACATTTAATAAAATCCTTTATTACACAGATTACTAAAATAAAACTCCAATTTTGATTGGAGTACAGCACTAATAACACATATAAAACTGCATCTAAATTTTGTCCTACCATAAATCGTAGGCCAACTTTTAGAAGAAAATTGGCACTAAAATGCATTTTGGCTTATTCATTCTCTTCAGAAAAAGAAAGACATCTAACAACTTGACCCCAGGGCTTATATTCGTTTAATCCCTACGAGAATTATATAATCTTGGGTCAGAAGAAGAAATTATACTAATCATCATGAGGAGCATCAAGCATATCTTCATTATCATTACTTCTTACCCTAAAAATGATTCAGCATCTCATTTATTCACAATACTGAAACTACAAATTAATACTTAAACATGTATCTACAATATGAATCAATGGTTCAAAGAACTAATTCATGTTGTTGATGAAGAGCATATAGTAGCAAACTCAATAAGCAACATATAAATACCACGTAAAGGGGTTCATTCTTCTCAACTTCAGCACTAAAATGGTTTGGCTAAGAAGCATTTATTTCTTCAAAAATTATAACCTTTAAGGCATAACCAAGTATGCATCAACTCATTGGCAAGTATAGCACCAATTAGTAACTTGCATCTAGTTAAAAAAAAAAGTAAATCTATTAATTTTGAATCAACATCATCACAAGCATAAAGTAGCATTGTCATCAATCATTGGTTTTGCAGACTCCATGCACTCAGCACAAAATTCATCCATCTTACAATCTGAAGTATTTGTCATAAGAAGACTAACAGTACTATTTGGTTCCATCATTATAAACTATATAGTGTAACTATCCCTTATCAGGTATATGAAATTTAATGACCATATTCATTGAAGAAAAGTAAAGTAATAAAAGTATAACATCGTGAGCAAGACAGTGACAGACTAATCTTACATATTGATAGCAAACTTAATATATAGGGTGGATCAATTCTTTAAAACAGGACTTATAATATGGATATGCTTCCCTGGTAAGGAAAACCAGTAAAGTTTCAAGTTCAGGTTCAACATATTAGTCCATACGGTCAAACCATTATGGTCTAAAAACCATGATTGCCTTTGTTTGAATTGTATGTACTATTCAAGCAATTCCATGGCAGTCCACTGCTTTTTCTCCTCTTCCAACAACTTCATTGCCACAGCCTCACATTTTTCTTTTGCAATTGTAAACAAGCTTCTTTTTCAGAGGTACTTCTCCTCATAAGGACTTGTTTCTTCAGCAGTAATTGTCTCTATTTAACCCCCATCATGTTTGAAATGTCCTTAAATTATGCCTTTGGGTTTCCTTTCTTCATCTGCATGAAGCAATCAATAGATAAAAATCAATGAGTTTAACCAAAAAAGGAGAAAAAAAAATCAATTACCCAAAACTATTACCACTTTTACCTTATTTCACTGGTCATTGCACAATAAAATGTAAGATGGAGAAGGCATTTTATTCTCAAAACACGTTTTATGCTTCTTATCCTTCTTTTTTTTTTATTGTCTTTCAAAAAGGGAAGTTTTGTACAAAAAGAGAAACACCCAATAAACAAAAATAAAAAACAAGAGAAAGTGAGAAGAGGAGATTATAAGAACCATGCTAGAAAAACTCAACCTACCATAATGTTGAATACACCAACCAACAAGATAAGAAAAAAAACAATGCTAAGTACAACTAATAGCAAGGAAAATAGGTTCTTGAAAGGCCAAACACAATGAGCTATGAGTGGTTCCCAAAAAAAACTACATTAAACATTTGCATTAACTCCTCAACAATTATAAAATGAGACTTCCTTTAATTTGTGCAAGCTGGTATACAAAATAATTAACCATAAGCTAAATCTGGTTCATGACTACCAGTACAACTTTTAGCCAAGAGGCCTGTTTAAGCTTCATAAACCAAGGACGCAACCTAGAGGCAAAAGGCACTTAGTACTTTGAGCCAATTCATTTGGTCTTATATATGCAAATCCTCAAATCTTAAGCAGGCCAAACTTTTGTGTAAGGGGAAACTGACACGACATCAGAATGGAACTTACTTTTGCAAATGTAGATAAAAGATTCATGTCACAAGTGAAAGTGTTTTCACAAATGGATAAAGTTAGTTTTATTAAGGTTTCATTCTTTCATTTTTTATTTCGGCAAGTGATTATGGTGTTAGAAGTTTGTAACCCGTAATCCAAAGTAAGGTTGATTTAATTAACTTTACATAAATATTCATCTTTCAGTTGTCATGACTTTATACAAAACTGTTGTTACACCAGCCCCAACATCAATGAGATTTCTCAAGTGATCATGAAAAAAAGATTGCCTTATTCACACTTCACATTCAAAAGAAATGATTTGATTAGGTTAAACCAAAGATGTAACAGTTAGCTGCGTGCTGCCTCGGTACAATATCAAGCACTCAAAGCATCTTGAGAATTAGCAAAACAGAAGCATATTAAAAACAGAACATCAAACTGTAGATGTTACACACTATAAGGAAATCCAAAAAAACCAAAAGAATTGTGAAATCATCATGGGAACTGAAGGGGTTAGTAATGGATAACAAAAGCAAAGACAAGCTGAAGCAATATTAATATTCTGATGTTCGGAACCAAAGGGATTAGAAGGGGATTACAAAAGATGAAGCTAAATTAGCAGAGTAGTCTATCTGAAGTCAGAGGTTTACAATTAGCAGAAACTATTCTATAAAGCCAAATGGCTAAATTTGATGGTCTAACTCATTTTAGAAGAATCCTCAAGTTTTGACCCCTCACACTCTTAGCACTGAACACAACAAGTCAACAATTGAAATAAATGAAGAATGAAAACAATTTAAAAAAGGACAGATCATCACAAGATCTGCATACATAGGCCACCTTCTTGAGACATTGAGAAAAAATGTATAAGGGCAATAATCATTCCATGCATGCTAACCTTTTTTCAGTCCAAGCAATACGGCTTCACCACTGAACATGAGAGGAACATTTAACTGTGCCTCTATACTAGTTTTCAAATGAATCCGTGAATTTATAAAGTTCAATAAAACCATAATCAATTTTAACATAACTAATGAGAGAAGACATAATATAACTAAAAAATACAACAAACAAGTGGTGAAATGACCTTACAGGGGAAAAACGTGAAGGAGAAGTGGAGCATAGTGGTGGAGTCGAGATGGTCGAAAAGGGATCGTATTTGGATCTGTGATGACGGCTGGGTGTGTGCCTTAAACCCTAACTTTCGCAACTGTTGACAGGAAGCAGAGGAGCAAAAGGGCTTTTGCCTTTGGAAGTGCCGAACTGTTACTTTCGAAAAGGGAGGAATGAAAAATGTTTCTGGCAATCATGGACGGAATATAAATATTTTTAATTTCACATTTGTGAGGTTGGAGGGAAACGATTTGGACATGTCTGTGATTTGAAGAGTTTCACGTTTGGGCAGGAAATGTTTTTTGGTCTTAGGTCTAGTTTTTTAAGAGTTTAATGGTCATACACTTTACACTGTCATCCAATTACAAATTATCATTTATTGTAAGTTTGTTGACTTTTATAATAAATGTTTTAAAAGTCATATTAATGATGATTTCTAATTGGATGACAGTGTAAAACTTTTTATACTGACAATGCATGGCTATTAAACTCTTTTTTTAACGATAATTATTATATTGTTTAATAATCTTATATATATAAATTAAAATAACTATATTGAACGAAAGTATTTTTAGCTGTTATGCTTCAACGAAAATATTTTTAACTATTATTTTTCAACAAGAGCATTTTTAACTATCATTTAACAAGAGCGTTTTAAAAAATTTTCAACCTTTTATCTCTTTCAATCTATCATTTTTAATATCTTTAGTTCTAAATTAAATTTTAATATTTTTCAAAAAATTATTAATAATTAAAAATTAACATTGCATTACAATTTTTTTTTATTATAAATTTAAAATCTTCCATTTCTATAAATTATAATAACTATCTTAAATGAAAGTATTTTTAAGGATTATTCTTCAATGAGAACATTTTTAGCTATTTTTCTCTAATTAGAACATTTTTAGCAATTTTTTTAACTTCTTATCTCTTTTAATTTATTATTTTCATTTTTTTCTAAATTGAATTTCAATATATTTTTTAAAAAAATTATCAATAGTTAAAAATAACATTGTATTACAATATAAAGTATTTATCATAAATATAAAATATAATTTATATGATCAAAAATATTAATTAATCTCAAATTTTAATTATAATATTGTTTCTATATTCAAAAATATTTATTTATTATAAATCTTAGTTATATAAAATAAAAATTTATCCTGTGCATTGCACGGGCTAAAACACTAGTAATCTAAAATTATATTTAAATCAATATTTTAATTTCTTTATTACATAGGATAAATATTTTTATATAATTAAAATTTAAAATAAATTATTTTTTAAGATATAATTTATATTATATTTGAAATTTATAATAAATATATTTGAATAAATAAATTATATTTTGGATCTATAATATTTATATTGAATATATTGAATTGTAATATAAGATTATTTTTAATTATTGGCAATTTTTTATAAAAAACTTTTGAAATCCAATTTTGAGATAAGGATAATAATGAGTAAATTGAAGGAGATGTTTGATCTAGACTCAATGAACCCTATTTTAACCAATGGTATTTGACCTATACTCAATAAAGGTCAAGTTATCTAGTGATGTTTGACCTAGGATCAATGAAGCCCAAGTAATCTAATTGAGTGTGGTGATGGTAGATGGTGGTATGGTTAGGTCCAAATGAATAGTGTGGTGATATCACCATACCTATGTTAAACTAAGCTTTGGATAAGACTCTTACACTAAGTGGTATCTGGGATTAGGGTCAATTCTAGGTCATTATTCTTAGACTTAGTGATACAAAAGCATAGGTTCAATCTAGGTCAATAGTTTTAAACTTAGTGTTATGGGTGTGGGATCAAGTCCAAATGAAAAGTCTTGTAATAAGTGATACATGGTTGTAGGGTTAGGTCGAGATGAATAGTTAGGAAATATTATCACTCATATGCTAAGCTCAACTATAGGTGTAAACTACTAAAGCCTATGTGATCCAATGATTTTTTACCCAAACTTACTCAACCCTAAGTGAACCAGTGTTTTTTTGAACCAAACCCATTAAAGCCTTAGTGATCTAGTGGTGTTTGACCTAAACCCATTAAAGCTCAAGTGAATTAGTGATGTTTGACCTAGGTTCATTGCTATTTGACCCAAACCCGTGTTCTAAGCCAATTTTGGCTTAGGAATCGATTTCCCTAACTTGGTAACCCTTGATAATTTAGGAATTTAATTATAATTTAGTGGTAACCGTTAATTTAAAAGTCCTTACCTATCACTGGATCACTTGGACTTCATTAGGCTTGAGTCAAATATCACTAGATCAATTAGGCTTCATTGGCCTTAAGTCAAATATCATTGCATCGTATAGGCCTTATTAGCCATAGGTCAAACACCATTGGAACACTTGTGTTTCATTGGACCTGAGTCAAACATCGTTAGATCACTTAAGCTTTATTGGGCTTAGGTCAAACACCACTAGATCATAATGGCTTCAATAGGTCTAGGTTAAACATTACTGGACCAGCTGAGTTTCATTAGGCATGGGTCAAATATCACTGAATCACTTAGGCTTCATTGGGTCTGGGTCAAACATCACTATATCACTTAGGCTTCATTGGGTCAAGGTCAAATACCATTAGTTCACTTGGGCTTCAGTGAGTTTGGGACAAACATTACATTTTAAATAAGGCTTCATTGGGTATAAGTCAAACATCACTATATCACTTGACTTCATTGGGCCTATGTCAAACACCGCTACATCATCTGAGCCTCATTAGGCCTAAGTTAAACATTATTGGATCACAATGGCCTCATTAGGCATAATAAGGATTGAAATTGATTTTAGAGAAAAAGATTTAATTGAAAAGCAAATATGTAAAACACAAAGATAACACAAGAAGGGGGGTTGAATTGTGTTATAGCAAATTTTTTCAAAACCTTTTTAAAGACGTATCGTCTGAAGGATTAACCAAAAGATTTTTTTTTAAACGTTATTTAGAGAAAGACAAATGCAGAAAGATAATTAGAGAAACACAAAGGAATTATACTGGTTCGTCTCACCCGAAAGACTACATCTAGTTCTTGGCAACAACCAAGTCTCACTAACTTAACCAAGTTACAAGTATTCTTTCAACCAAGCCTCTTTAGGTTCAACCCAAGTAGTCTTTGACTTACCTCTCCAAGCAAAAAAAAAACCCAAGTATTCTTTGAATCAAAGCCTCTTCAGGCTTCTACCGATTTCTTAGAGAAAAAGGTTGAACGTGAGTTATCTCATTTAGTTTAACGTCCTATCAAACGAGTATACAATGAAGTTCAAAGTAAGCTTTTACAAGCAACGTATATGAATATGACAAGATGAGAGCTTTTCAACAGTTAAAGGTATTTTCAGTCATCAACCACTGAGACTGAGGTCTCTTTTTTTATTTATAGGCTTCTCCAGAAAAGTGTCTGTTGTAAGTGCTTGTAGGAGACATCCTTCGTCTAGTGGAAAAAAGTCGTTGAAACATTAAATGCAGCATTTAATGCCTTTTACCAACTTGTCACCTTGATAAGATAAAGCAGTCTGCTTATCTTATCCTTTATCGTACTCAATCTTGTAGTAGTGGACATATTTGCTTTCCCATACTGACATCCGCACATTTATTTCTTCTTTTACGCGTAAAGAGGACTTTATTTGAGAGTAGGTATGTAGACTTCATATCTTTTGAGGTTGTTTACGCTTTTACATACATGCAGTGTACAGATTATTAGAGGTTCGTCTGAAAGAAGTTAGTTACTGAATCTTTTAAAAAAGGATAAAGACGATGCATGATCAGGTGATCAGACGATAGTGAATAAACAGTGTAACAAGTAACTAGACGATTAAGCTTAAAGACTGTTTTGGACTGTTTTTTATTATCAAAATAAATGATGGTTTCGTCCTTTGTCTTAACAAAATATTTTAAAAGGATAAGGTTAATGATAATGAAGCTTCTAGGATTATGGGTTCGCCTAATGATTTCAATTGGCTAATTTCCTTACCTAAGGGTTCAATTTAGTTATCATTAAAGGTGAATTAACCTAGTGTAACCTCTATTCCCTTTCAAGATATGAAAACGTGTCTAACTGGATTGACTCCTACTTTTGTAGTACCTATGTTCAATTAAACCCATTAAGTTTTTTGTTAATTTATTAGTTTCTCGAAGGATTATACCTACTTTTGTGGTTTAAAACATAATTTCCTTTCCTATGCTTCCAATGTTTAGGTTCAATTTTCATTCTTCCCTAAACACCTAAGATTATGCAAATGGATAGGTAATTAATTCACATAATAAGGCAAGACAAGAAATCAATATAGAGGATAGCTCAAATGAACACAAATGCAATTCAATCTTAGAAAAGAGGGTTCCACTTGCACATAGTCATAGCAAAACTCCAAATAAAAAAGAAGAAGAAAGAAAACAAATGAACATAGAATGAATCTAAGAAAACAAAGGGCAATCCTCAATCATAAATGGCAATCATAAAACAAGGTTTGGAAGTACTTAACGCTACTAAGAAAGTTTATTTATAGCTAAGGAATACAATGCAGTCCAATGATATTCAACTTAACCCCAATGAAGCCTAACTAATACAATGGTGTTTAACCTAAGCCCACAAAATCCAATGTGATGCAATGATGTTTGACCCTAGGCCTAATGATAATGAAGCCTAATTGATATAGTGATGTTTAACTCAGGCTTACTAAAGCTTAAGTTAACCAGTGGCGTTTGACTCATACCCAATGAAGCCTAGATGATCTAATAATGCTTGGCCTATGGTCAATGAAGCCCAAGTGATGTAGTTATGTTTGACCTAGCTATGGTGATTAGGATATGATAGGATAGAAAGGATATAAGAGCAAGATAAGAACATGGTAAAATAAGAGCATGATAAGCTTTAGTCCCATCCAATGTTTGGTGCACATCAAAACCATTTAGGGCCTATTATTTGATCTTTGTCCTAGCACTTAGCCAAAGCTTAGCTTAACCCAAGTATGATAATATTGTAAGACTATTCATTTGGACCTAACCCTATAACTAGGTATTGGTATATTGTGAGACTATTCATTTGGACCTAACCCTACACTTCTTAGTATCACCAAGTATAAGACTATTGACCTAGAATTGACCCTACACCTAAGTATCACCAAGTCTAAGAATACCAACCCAAAATTGACCCTAAATTAAGGTTTCATCGAGTCTAGGACTACTAATCAAGAGTTGAGCTTAACATAAGTATCATTAATTGTGAGATGTTCATCTAGACCTACGTATCACAAGTATAAGATTGATGACCTAGAGTTGACCTTAAACTAAAGTATTACAAAGTCTAAGACTATTGAGTCAAAGTTGACCCTAAACCTAAGTATCACTTATTGCAAGACTATTATTCATGTAAAGTTGATCCTAAACTGTATCACTTAATACATAGAATGCGAATTATTTTGTAATCTAAATATAGTTTAATCTTATTAAAATATTTTATTTATTGTAATATAATTTTTACAAAATTATTTACTTAATTTTTTTTGGATCATGTAAAATTTAATTTATTAAATGTAAATTATTTTTTATTTACATAGTACTTAATTTATTATCTAATGTATTAAACGTATATAATTACATACTAATATAATCAACGTATATTATCTTGTAATTTTTTAAATGAATGAAATTAATGATAATTTATATATACGTTAATATTTTCTAAAACATTATTGATTTTATTTAATGATATTATTTACCATTTTTATAATATATAAAATATTTATTTTTCTAATTACTGTAAAATTAATACAAAAGTCGAATGTTTTACATAAAAAAGACAGTAATAATGCACACAATGTAGCTAATGTTTTTGTTTTGAATAACTTAAATTATTTTGTAATAATGTTATCTATATAGAGTACACACATTAATGACATTATTTTTTTCAAAGGACAAATATTCTAATACAAAAATTCATTTTGATTAGATTAATTTTTATTTCATTTATTAATTCGTAATTTATATTTGCATTAATATTATATTACTTTTTTAAGAATAATGAAAAAATAGTAACTAATAACAACATCTACCCCTCCTCTCCAATTTAATACTTATCGGCTAATTTTAATATTATATCTTTATTTTATTTTATTAATTAAAAAAAATATTAATATGAATATTTATTCTATATAATAAGCAAATTAAAATACTACTTTAAATATAATTTTAGATTTTATTAAGCAATATAATAATTATCATTAAAAAAACTAGACCCAACACTAAAAAACATTTCCCGCGCAAACGTGAAACTCTTCAAATCACTGACGTGTCCAAATCGTTTCCCTCCAGCCTCTCAAATGTGAAATTGAAAATATTTATGTTCCTTCCATGATTGCCCAGAACATTTTTCATTCCTGTCTTTTCGAAAGTAACACTTCGGCACTTCCAAGAGCAAAAGCCCTTTTGCTCCTCTACTTCCTATCAATGGTTGCGAAAGTTAGGGTTTAAGGCACACACCCAACCGTCATCACAAATCCAAATACGATCCCTTTTCGACCATCTCGACTCCACCACTATGCTCCACTTCTCCTTCACATTTTGCCCCCGTAAGGTCATTTCACCACTTGTTTGTTGTGTTTTTTAGTTATATTATGTCTTCTCTCATTAGTTATGTTAAAATTGATTATGGTTTTATTGAACTTTTTATAAACTCACGGAATAAACCGTTTTAAATAATAATTGATAATTTATTTAATTGTGTTGTCAGAAATAACTTTGGGCTTAATTGGTGATTTCTTATGTTCAGTGCTAGGAGCGTGAGAGGTCAAAACATGAGAATTCTTCTAAAATGAGTTAGACCATCAAATTTAGCTATTTGGCTTTATAGAAAAAGTTCATACTGATTGTAAACTTGACTTCAGATAGACTATCGTGCAATGACCAGTGAAATAAGGTAAAAGTGGAAATACTTTTGGGTAATTGATTTTTTTTCTCCTTTTTGGGTTAAACTCATTGTTTTTATCTATTGATGGCTTCGTGCAGATTAAGAAAGGAAACCCAGAGGCAGAATTTAAGGACATTTCAAACATGTTGAACATGCTAATATGTGCTCAACATGTAGCAGATTCTAAAATCAAATGTAGACAACGCTTGACTCAGTATGTTGAACATGCCACTATCTTGTTCACGATGTTCTACTTATAATACTTTTACTTTTCCTCAATGAATAACAGTTACACTAGTTAGCTTATAATGATGGAACCAAATAGTACTGTTAGTCTTCTTATCACAAATACTTTAGATTTAAAGATGGATGGAATTTGTGCTTTGTGTGCATGGAATCTGCAAAACCAATGATTGATGACAATGCTACTTTATGCTTGTGATGATGTTGATTCAAACTTAATAGATTTTCTGATTTTTTTTACTGGATGCAGGTTACTCACTGGTGCTATACTTGCCAATGAGTTGATGCAGGCTCGATTACGCCTTGAAGGTTGTAATTTTGAAGAAATAAATACTTCTCAGCCAAACCATTTTAGTGCTGAAGTTGAGAAGAATGAACGCCTTTACATGGTATTTATATGTTGCTTACTGAGTTTGTTACTATATGCTCTGCATCTGCAGCATGCATTAGTTCTTTGAACCATTGATTCATATTGTAGATACATGTTTAAGTATTAATATGTACTTTCTGTATTGTGAATAAATGAGATGCTGAATCATTTTTAGGGTAAGGATAGTAATTATAACAAGGATCTGCTTGATGTTCCTCATGATGATTAATATGATTTATTTTTCTGACCCAAGATTATATAATTCTTGCAGGGATCAAACGATTATTGGCCCTAGGGTCAAGTTTTCATATGTCTTTCTTTTTCTAAAGAGAATGAATAAGCCAAAATGCATTTTAGTGCTAATTTTCTTCTAAAAGTTGGCCTATGATTTATAGTAATCAACCACCACCAACAATATAATTGTATAATTACAATGTCCATGACCTTCGTTCATTTCAAAGTCAACGAGTCATGCTTCTGCTCAAGTTGTCTTCTAGGGCACACTATAGATGTATATATGTAGAATATGTGTAGATAATTATGAATTTAAAATTTTCTTTTGTTGGTTAATGATTACAAATTATTTTCCTTTTAAGGATTATGTTGGTTGCTACTTTGCTGTTTAAAGATCTTGCTGGTTACTACTTTTTTGTTTCTAGTTTATTATTGTTGTGTTGGATACTAAGTTACAGGTTACTGTTTGATGATATTAACTATGCTTCCAAGTGATTCAAATCATGTTGAATTGGTTCTGATTATACTTTTTTCTGTCATTTCTAATATATTAAATACAAGGTTAGTGAATTAAAGTCAAAAATGGACTGGACTTGTATTTCTGATTTTTCTTATTTCTTCAATTTGATAGCTATTGGAAGTGAAGGCTGAATAATGAGTACAAATTTGAGATGGGAAATGGGTTATAGGCAGTGGGATCCTGTCAAAAATTGGTGATATCTTCTTTTTTATGATTAGCTGGTCTCTATGATCAAATGGTTAGCAATTTGGTCCCTGAGTAGTTAAGCTTGAATAGATACTATTACCATTGTTGAAGAGTGTGGGGTGTGTGACATTGCAGTGTGTAGTAGTTATTGAGACATCCCATTTTCTTGGTCTCATCCTTATGATGCTTGAACAACTATTCTTAAAAAAAAAAATCTGTGATGCTTCTTATTAATTTTTTACACAAATTTATTGATGCTAATAGACATTTGACCGAATAAAATTAAAGGTCAGCTGAAATGCATAATTAAACAACTATGAAAGAGAAGTGGGATGAAAAGATATTCCACCATGGTTGTTATCAAGAAACGAGTGCCACAAACATGTAACCTTTTCTTATCGCATTGATAACAACTAAGAAATTCATTTCCATAATGAATTTATTGAATATGAAGTATATTTCTAGTTTTGCATTTGATGCATCTACCTGTCACTTACCTTTTCTTTTGGTGTACACCCGTAGCTTACCTTAGGCATGAAAAAGAGGATAAAGGTTTTAGGCTTTTGCTATATTTTCCTTATATGTAATGATAATAGGCAACCAACCTCTCCCTTTTCTCGAAAGTCACAGTTCAAAAAAAAGAATATATATATATATATATTATTTTTAATTAAGTTGGTAAGGCACAATAAGTCAATAACTAACATACTGGAATTGTGCATATCAGTAGTTCTAAATGCATAGTTCTTGTACATCCACACTATTATCCAAAGGGAAGAGAATATTGAATAAAAAAAATAATTACTATAAATTCTGTCAATCAAATTTTATATATAGTAAATTTTTTCAAAAATTCTATTAACAGAATATATAATTTGTTACCAAATTATTCATTAGATGTCATGCTCTATTTCATAAGCTTTGAGCAAACAAATATTTTTTTTTCAATTTTAGGTGTTTAAATTGGATTCAGAGGTTGATGTATCACCCATAATCTTGTTGCAATTATGAGCGTATGGAAGGGTGTTACTTCATTGATCTGGGATGTTGCAAAGTAATATACTGAGTGATTATGCATATCTGAATTGATTTTAATCATCATATTCTTTTATAAAAAGCATAAAGTGTAATATAAAATATTAAGAGCAAAGTCGTATGGTTATGCACGACTTTTATAAATAAATAAAAAGTAAAATTGTATGCATACTTACAACTTCATTTAAAAAATAAAAAGAAAAAGTAAATTGCAACTTCAATACAAAACAAATTATAACCATGTGGCTATGAAAATTTGACTATGATTTTTCTTCTACCATCATGTTTCTGAACTAAAAAAGAATTCAGGTAGCATATCAAGAAGAGTTTTTCACTCCAAATACATCTTCAATATTGAAGTTCAAATTGCCTTTCATGGTTTTGCTCCTACTAACATCTGGATCACCCTTTCTCATCATTGCTACAAACTCTGCATAATCAATTCTCCCATCCTGAAAAGAAAAAGGATACAGAATAGAGAACCAAAAGCCCTACAATATAAGAAAAAATATGCCTCGTGTACCTAAGAGAGAAAGGAATCCTAGATAATTTCATTCAAATGACAGAAAGAAAAGCCTTATTGGGACTACATCTATATTCTATGGTGGGTCAGTGTTCCTTCAAACTTAAAAGTTTTGTTGTCTCAGGTTTATTAGTAGAAAAGGGTGAACTTGACAAAGTTGTGTCATTTAGAGAGTGTGAGAGTTAAGACTAAGGATGTAAGGGACGAAAATAATGAGATGGTGGAACTTGGCAGTACTTGAACTTGAACTAGGGCCTTAAAATTCTGGTTTATGATAGAGAAATTGCATTGCTGGCAGTGTACTAAAAATTTCAAACAATGCATGTTTAATCACAAACAAACACATCAACTAGAGAACTCAACATAATAATGCACACTCATGATAAATCTTTCAGAAGATAACACACCCATTTATGTGCTCAGAAGACAAGTAGCATGTTGAATATAAGAGAGAAATGTCAGCCATTTCAATTTTGGAGAAGTTGAACTCCATTTAATTACCACAAAAATATCTTGCAGGCAATTTATGCATGATAAATTTGTTGACGTGCAATATAAATATAGAGTTCAATCCCCTAAACATCTCTAATTTTGTTTCATGAATCAAGTGTGGAGACAAAAAAGTAAAGAATTAATGATTTTATGACAAAAATGGGCAATGAGAAAAGTTGACAAGAGTCATACTAAATTGAAATCTGGTTAAAAATACATATATAGTGCTAAACCACAACCACTCATACCCAATAAGTTTGAGTTATAAAAATCTTGCATAGGATCATTTGAAAATTGAAATGACAACAGCTGTGAAATGGTTATGCATTATTTCCACAACATCCAGTACAACTGATAATTGACTGCTTTTGTAATTGGTAATAATCTAGAAATATAAATAGAATTTATTTATCTCACAAAAGGAGTAGATTAATGTTTTTTTTTTAAATGCAACCGAAAACTCTATTTTCATGCTCTTAGTGTCCCTTTCCATACCTGAAAGGGTCCAAATATTTCTTTTGTCACAAGCTCAAAATTCTTATCCTTCATAATTTCCTCTACAGGAACTTAGACAGCTATTGGATTAATAGCACCGTAAATAGGTGGAATTAAATGGTCCTCTAAAAGACTACCACTAAAGAGCAGCTTTGATCCCGGTGTCTCAAGCAATTTATTCACGTGTTCTAGTATTAAATCGGTCATAAACTGCAAGTGCAACATATGAGATGAAAAATCAAGAACTTCAAATGAACTAAATTTGTCATTGCATAAAAGAAAGCAAATAATTATTCTGCCAAATATGCACAGGCAAATTAAGCACTAAATAAATATTACAACATACTGTTTGGATGCATGAAGGAATGGTTTATCAAAAAACTATTCACTTTTGGATATATAAGGTTCAATATCTACCACTAATGTCAAACCAATAATCTACAACCTATATCGGCTAAGACATTAAGTTTGAATTTGACTCATCATCCCAGTAGCATCATTAATCAAATAATATAAATGAATAAACACAAATCAGTCCGTCAAGCAATGTACTGAGGTTTGCTCTGAATGACTGAGGACAAACCAATTTCAGAGTTGACAACATTTGGTATTTAACCTGTAAGCAGGGACTTATTCAGTTATCCTCTCACACATCCCACACCTCTTCCCTTCTTTAATCAATACACAAAAGCATGGATACTTTGTCCATATTGTAAATGTAACGTAGAAGGGATTAAGGGATGATAATTGATAGCTATATTATAAAAGTAAGCATATTTTTATACAAGAAGATCAAATTTTGACACTGATTTGTGTTCAAATTCATAACTTGGTTTTCAATCTTGCCTCTTATTATATTCAAATTCATAGCCATATTATAAAAGTAAGTATATTTTTAAACAAGAAGGTCAATTTTTGAAGTAAGGCATTCCTGTATTCTAATTTAAAAGGCAATCCTTTGAATGAAGGTCCTCACCAAGCTCTCAATTACTCATATCAAAAAATGATTCATTTGCATAATTTCAAATAAATAAACCTCGTGAAAATAAGTAAGGAAAGAAAACGGCACAATTTAGACAAACTAATTTAACCCCAAAACCCAATCATGTCAAAAAGAAGGAAAACTGACGGACCAGGCAAAAAGTTTCAATCTTGATGAAGTTTGTTAGGACCCAAATGAAAATCAATGGAGAGAGAGAGACTTACGAAGGAAATGGAGAAGGATGTTGCCGCTTGCGGTGCTGCTATTGATAAGGTTGTAAATCTTTGCCATTAATACGAACAAAATTTTGGCACCAAATCACACAGGCGAGACACTTTCCCTTTCTCTGCCACAACCGTCATCTCTTCCTCCCAACCCCGTCAACGTCCTCCTCCATTGCTGCCGCCACCTCAGCACTACTACATTCATCGTCTCCTTCAATTTCTATGTCCCTTTCACAGCGTGTTTGTCTTGTGTCAGAGCCGGTAGCAATGCCCGCGGCCTCTTTCGAATGCCCCCACCACGCCTCACGAACCAATAGTTCTGTAAATCATTCTACATTTCTACCGTTCATAGGAAGATAGGGTTTAGAGGAAGATAGGGTTCCGATGAAACAAAATTGTGAGACCCAGAGATAAACAACTAAATTTCACTTTTTTAAAAATAAAACTTAAAAAAGAAAAGTGAAAATATAAAATATAAAATAATTTGCTAATAAGTCCTTAGGACTTAAGTGCAATATTAAAAAATTGGTGTCATTATCTGATGTGGCAAATTATGCCAAGTGTTCACATATTATTGGTTACTGTCAGAAGGGGCATTGAAACAAGCTATTCAGAACATGCACCGAAGGAATTGCCGAGTTGGGGATGGGGTTGGGGTTGGGTTTGGGGTTGGAGGCCATTATAATATGTGGCAAGTTGGAGATGAACAAAGGCTAGCTCGCTGGTTTGGTTTGGTGTGAAGAAATCGGACACCACTCCTCCCTCTTATATACTTGAGACTCGAGAGCAATTAACACGTGACAATTATGCCACTGCCACTCCCTTATATCGTAAATGTGAGTTTTCATTTTCTTATAATTATGCAGTATGTAACGCGTCCTTTTTTATTTTATTAAATGCGCTTCGTGAATCAATTTTTCTTCTTTAATTAATTATCTAATGAAACGAGATCTCTCTCTTCTTTTTTTCCTAATACTTAAAGTTCTTTAATCATATGATACGATGTTTACAAGTCTGCATTAAAATAATATTCCATTTTTTTAATATTTTTAAAAAAGTTTAGGTTTTAATGTTCATATTTTAATTTCTATTTTTTTAACATAAAATAATCTATAATTTTTTTTTTTAAATTTGTACTTTTTATAGTTCACATATATTTATAAACCCATTCAATCTACGAAAAATACTTGCTAGTTTACATAATCTTCTCCACGAAAAGTTGACATTTAATTAAATAGAAACATAGGAAATAAATTGATAGAAAAAGAATATAAATTTAGTCAATTATCCATTCTTGACATGCACACTTTTATCTTATAAATTTATTCATGTGCCTTAGGGAGATAACAATTCAAATATTACATATTTTAATGGATAATGTTAAAGAGTATTCTTAAAAAAATTTCAATTTGAAATTTAAAAGACTATAAAAAATTGTATATGTCAATTTTTAAAGAAGAATAAATATTAAAAATGTATTTTAAAAGTATCAAATATAAACATCCTTACATCTCTTTTATCAAAAAACAACTAAAACATATACTAAATAAAGAGTGCAAGTCGATAACTTTTAATTTATTTTCTTACACGATTGGATTTTTATAGTCAATGTTTGTTTTATGTGTATGAATTAATATATATAACTAACCATGTATGAAAGCAATTAATTGAAGAACCAATACCTAACTGATTCACGTACACGTAATGGAAACAAATTTATCAATTGTCATTTTGATGTGAATTTATTTTACATTACTTTTTTTTTGGCAAATAAAAGTAGTAGAACAGAGAGACACCTTCAATACTACCAGGCTGGAGGTCAATGATATGCTAGGGCTGCCTGTAAAAGTCCACCCAAAGGATTATTTAATATTACACAACTAAAGAACAAAAATGTTCCATTAAACTAATTATTTTTCTAAATAAATTGGTACAAAAAATTATTTACTAACAAATTAATATCTTAAACTCTTTTAAAATTAAATAAACAAACACTTTCTTGATTATTTCAAATATAAATTTGCTCTAAAATAATTTTCGTTTACAACATAATTTATTGGAGCAAGATTTGGTAATTTCTTTCATTTTGGTGGGATAAACAAGGGATTAACATCCACTACAAGAAAATTGTTTATTAAAGTGAAAATGTCAAAGTCAGCCACGGTAACCATCCTCTATGACACCCACTTACATTGACTTTAATCCTGACATTTATTAAATTTATTTTAATTAATTGATTTTATTTAGAAAATATATTTTCAATTTATTAAAAATTAAGAGTATTTTTTTCCTTTTTAATTAAACTTTATTGAAAATAAAGTGTGAAATTGATTAAGTTATTTTCAACTTATCAACAAAGAGATAAAGTAGCTCATAAACATAATAATGTATACAACACACATCCAGACATATATCATATATTAATAGAAAATATACATCACTATTATCAATATGATTGTAGTCATCTATAGTATTAAAGTTCCATAACCATCATCATAAAATATATACATCGATATTAACAAATTCATTTCATTAAAAAATTATTTTCTTCTAAAATTTTAGAATATGGGCCGAGTGTCTTTTTAAACCAAAATACACAATTCTTTAAGTTTTTTTTTTTCTAATTAGTTAAACTAAAAAAAAATCGTTAATTCAATAAAAAATTTTCCTATTTAAATTTAATATGGCCAAATGCCTTTAATAAGAAATTCAGGCCAAAAAAATTTTAAATTTTTCTTTACTTCCTTAAATTAATCTAATTTCATTAAAAAAAATTAGTTTGTCATTAATTTAATTAATAATTATTATTATTCATAAAAATTTCTTAGTTTCCTATTGAATGGCTTAAAGCCATTATAAGAAATCAAATTCAAAACTTTTGATTTTTCAACTATTTAATCATCTTATATTTATTATAAAATTAATTTATAATTAATACTATTAGCAATAAAAATAAAGTATTTTTTCTTGTTAGATTTATCAACTATGGCTAAGAACCATTTTTAACTTCCTAGACTAAGAGTTTTACTTTTCTACAATACATAAATTTTTATTAAAGTAATTGTTTTAAGTAATATATTTTGTTAATCTGATAATCTGACCCAAACATATATAACAAAATATATCTATTTTTGTATATTTCCTTCTATTAAATAAATTTTTTTAATCTAATTAGTTATTAAAATTATTACTTCTATCTACTTTAATGATTTGACAAAGTATATATATATATAGAGAGAGAGAGAGAGAGTGAGTGAGTGAGAGAGAAAAGGTCATACACTGACAATGTACAGTAGTTTTATACTGTCACCTAATCACAAGTCATTATGTATGATAATTTTGTTGACTTTAACAATAATAGCCTTAAAAGTCATACTAACGGTGAATTCTAATTAGTTGACAGTGTAAAATTTTTTATACTGACAATGTATGACCATTAAACTCATATATATATATATATATATATATATATATATATTCTGTATTTCAAAATAAAACTGGCCGACCCACATATACACTTAAAACAAATTTTTAAAATTACTTTTACTTTATAAAAAAATTAAATAAACCAGTTTTTAATTAATATTATAAATAAATACATAAAAATAAATTTTCCTAACACTTCTATGAATTAAAAATAATGACTGATTAATAATTTTCAGATTTAACATAATAACTTAATTTAACCAATTAAATCAACAAATTAACCGATTAAAATAACGTATGAGACTTATAAAAAAAATTAAACTGATACAATAATTAATAACAATCCAACAATCACATATAATATCAATCAATCATTATATAACTGAAAGAAACATTATATATCGACATCAATAAATTAAACAAAATAACAGAAAATAAATTAAAACTAAGAGATTTGGGAGCCAAATCTCAATCTTACAATCCTTTGTTCAAGCAACAATAATGAAATTAAATCACACCTCTCCGCCCATACCTCATCAAAGTGTGATAAAAGAGAGCAGAAGTGTTGAATTTTCTTTGCTATATTATAATTTTTAGTGCGTTAGTATAGGTTCGTTTGTGGGTGATAGATGAGTAGAAAAATGAAAAGAGGAAAGGGAGAACTGCTGGAATTGGTTTCGGCAGTTGGGAGTAAGTGAGAGTAAAAAATGTTTTGTGTTTAAGTGATAAGAAATTGAAAATAGAAAGAGAGAAGAGGAATGAGTGCTGTATGTGTCGTGCAAATTAAGAGGGAGAGGGATCAGATTTTTTTTTTTAACTGATTTTATGGTTAAAAGGGTGACTCACATATTAAAAGTAATGAATGGTTAAAAAAAATATCACTTGGTAATTAAATTAAATGGAAAAGATTGATATAATCCTTTGTAAAACTAAAATGTGGCAGACAACATGAGCAATGTGGCCGTCGCCAAGCCACATTCATGGAAATTTCCGTAAAAATAATTTTATTTAATTAGTTATTAATTAATTATGTAATTCATTTAAATCAAATAATTATTGATATTTATCCAATGTTGGACCAAATTGTGGTTGCAGGTTTTGGACAATGTGGCCGAGCCACATTCCAGGTAGTTTCCAAAAAAAATAAAAAATTAATTGGTTAATTATCCAAACATTAATTATTTATGTAATTAAAATTAAATTGAAAATGTTATGTTTATCTATTAGTTGACTTTGGTTGTGGCTGAATAATCAGCACATGTGGACGTGCCACATTCAATAATTTGTAATAATTTTTAAATTTTTATTTATTTATAATAGCATTTATAATTTATTTAATTACATTTTATTCAAAAATATTAGTAATTATCCAATTTTGACTTTTAAACATTAAAATGGGCTTTTGGCTGCATAAATACGTTCACCCCAGATTTTTACTAAAATAAAATATTAATTATTTAATTATTTATATTATATTTTTATTAAAAAATATGAAATAAATTATTTTTATGACAAAATAATAGGTATTTTCGAATTTAACAAAATTTTAATTTCAAAATAAATATTTCTATTTAAAATTATCATATAGATAATTTTTACATAATTGGGTTAAAATGTCTCCAGTTGAACTTTTATAGTAAACTAGAAGCATTTTGGTCATTTTATACAATAATTCAATAAATTTTTAGAAAATTCTCAAAAATATGTTTTATTATTCTTATTAATATTCTAGGCATAATTTTTTTTTATCTTTTTTACAATTTTTTAATTATTTTATTATTTTGCCCAATACTATCCTTTTAGGACGTTCTAGGTATTTTTATGTTTGTTTGGCCTTATTCTGGATAAATTATTAAAAATTACAATTGAGTAACACTCACTATTCTGAGTTGAAATGTGTCTCTCAAAATTTTGAGGTTCACACTCAGTTGTTCAGAAATAAATACAGAAAAATTAATCAAATATTTGATAAAGTAAACGTAAGGGTGTTACATCTTTCCTCATTTTAATTCTCGCCTTCTCCCTCAGCCCTCATCCCTTAATCTAAATCAAGTGAGACTTTTTGTTTCCTTAAATGTTAGATTCAATATTTAAATTTCTTTAATTAACATTAAATATAATAAAATAATTACAAGTTTTCATTAAAATAATATTTTATTAATTAAAATAAATTTTAAAATTTTTCAAAAATTAAGGTTTTAAATGTTTATATTTTAATTAACATAAAATAATCTTTAAATATTTTTTACATTGGACATATATAAGTCCATACAATCTTCAAAATAATCTTATTCAAATGGGGGCACATTCACAATATACTGAGATTAACCCTCCTAATAAAATATATAGAAAAATTCAAACTTAGAATTTTATTTTAAAAAATTAAATAGTAACACTTGAACTAACTAGCCGACTGTTGGTTATACTAATGAGTATTTTTAAATACAATGATTCTAGCTTCTTATATTTTATTTTCCTTTTGTCCTTAAAATATTTATTATTTTTTTATTTTTTTCTACATAAGGTAGAATTTTATTATGTTTTTATTAGTTTCTCTTCTTCCACTCATAAGGTAGGGTTTTATGATTTTTATCTTTTTTACATAAGGTGTAGTTTTCTTATCTTAAACCTTTTATTACATAAGATATTGATAATAATAGATAATAAGTTTATTTTATTCTATTTTATTATTATTTTGGTATATTTTTATATTACACTATTTATTTAAACCATTATATTATTTACATTATTTATTCTATTATTTTTAACATTATACTTGAAGATATTTTAATCATTACACTAATTAACATGATGAAAATATAACGTCAGCTTAAGTTGATGTTATTTTTACTTTATTTTAAACTTAATTGGAAATATTTTAAGATATATTATAAGAGATAGCAGAATACATAATATGAAAAAAATATAATAATTGAAATTAAAAAATATAATTGAAATAATCAATCTAAAAATGAAAAATTACAAGTGTTTAAAATTAATTAAAAAATGAAACTATAAATACTTGAAATATATTTTTATGTATAAAATAAAATTGAAATTTATAAAAATATCATATAAACATGTTTATTTCTGTCATTATACATTTATTAGCTACTTCAACAAATAATTTTACTAAATACTTGTAATTCAATAAACTAGTTTAACAGCTTTCAATTACCAACTAGCTTTACAGTTTTTAGTTAGTTTTTCAGCTACTTTTACCAAATATAGCCTATATAAAATTTTAAACGACAATTTCTTTTTGATAAGTCAATATTTTATTAATAAATAAAAAATAACTAACACACAACACAAGGAGTGCCTTAGCTACGATGCTACGGGCCTAAAGATGCAACAAAGAAAAATAATTATAGGTAGACACTCTTCTATTTTAGACACTCTATTAACATTCATCACTTCTTTCAATTTTTCTTTTCCTATCAAATTATACCACTTATTATAATTACATTTCTCTTTCTTCTATCTCTATGTGTCAAATAAGTGATGGTGTCCATAAATCAATATTTGAACAAAAGATAAGAGCAACACATCGAACCCGAGCATCAGGCCCACCAACTCAAGAAACATAAAAAAAAATACAATATCAGGCACACAAGGTTACAACAAGAATGTTATGAAAAGCAAAGACAGGACCAACCAAAAATACAAGATAAAAGTTAAAAATCCAAGCACCAAATTGAAAAATCTCCAACAAAGCTGTTGACATCCTAATCCATAGGCCAGGAAACACAATCAGCATCCTGTAATTAAAATCAACAACCTGTAATTACGACGCATCATTACTCCACGCAGCTAATTAATATCGAAAGTTATACCCGAACTACCAACAAGAGATCTACAGTAGTACAGCCACGCATTTATACCATCTATTTTAATGGATCACTTTGATTTTTGTCCTGATATAATGCTGAAAATTCAAAAATGATCCTGACCAATGTGTGCTTTTAAAAATGCAATGACAGTAGTTTTATTTGGATAAATTTTTTCAATAAATACTTATAAGAGAAATAAAAAAGAAGATAAAATAAAATAAGTTTCTTCTATAAATAAAATTAGTTTATGTACAAGCTAATTTGTACAAACTCTCATTTATGAAATAATCTTTTTATTTTTTTTTTCCCTATAAACAGTTATTGAAAGATTTATCCAACCATAGCCTATATCAGATCCTTAAGCACCACCAAAATTGATTACCAGTCCAGCAGTCCCTCAGACCTGTAAATCAAATATTCCAATGGTCTCCTATATCTTTTATAAACACTTTTTTATATTTAAGTTGAATGACAATTACTTTTGAAAATGAAAGGAGTAGGCGTGTTTCTCGTTTTTAATCTAACTCGAGGCTAAGAATTGGCCTGTAAACTTTATTTGTACAAATATATACTCCTTCCCAAACCACCCCCCCACGGGGAGAAAAAAATAGAAAAAAGAATTAAAGAATGAATCTCACGCTTGTTAATTAATTGTTTTTGAGTAAAACTTAAAAATATAAAAATATTAAATGAAAGAGCATTTAATATTTTTTTTTCTTTTGATCAGTGAAGAGCATTTAATATAATACAAAATCAAGTAACGAAAATCAATAAACTCTTCATATTTACCGTATATGAAAAACACGAGTTATGTGAATTTAGTAAATTATTCGTTTATAACACGTATAATTTCCCGTATGAATTTGTTTACATACCCTAAAGAGAAATATATTAACAAATAACATCTTTAGCTGTATTTTAACAAAATTAAAATTAAAATATATTAAACGATAGCATTTAAGTGATTACTGATTACACAGTGAACTTGTAAATATATAAGGCATGCAAATGTTAATCGATTCCATACGGACATCGATTAAGAAAATAAAATTAAAAATAATTAAAATAAAATATTTATTATTTTAAAAATAAAATTATTTACAATTTATTTCTAAATATATGACTAGACATATTAAATAAAATATATTAAATTATTAGATCTTATTAATAATTTAATATATTTTAGAAAATGTGAACTATAAGTGGTCACATAATTATTAACTAACTTTCAATTTTGACCATCCATATATATATATATATATATATATATATATATATATATATATATATATATATGTACGCCTCAGATTTATAATTCTCATTTATATGCACACATACACACACACCCACCCACCCACCCACATATATAGGAGTACTAGCAACACATTTTTGTAATACACAATGTAATATTGATTAAAATTTATTAGAAACTATAAAATCATGGATGAGACTTATTAAATATGATGTCGGACCAACAAAATTTTGTGATATTCAATAAATTTTAGTTAATAGTAAAGAATGTGTTTAAAAAAATATATTAAAAAATGTGTTACTACTTACTAGTATTTAATTCTCTATATTCTTAGAGATCATATTAATGAGTGTTCTATTTTTCAGTCCAAGGAGGAAATATTATGGTGAGATCAACTCTTTCATTTATGTGTGGGTGTATCATATTAATGAGTGTGTGTATCATGTTAATGTTCTGTTTTCTAGTTCATACTATTGTTTAGAAGAGTTACTCTACCGAGTAAGAAATATTCAAAATATGGTGAGATTAACTTTCTCGTTGAGTGTATTTTTATACATAAAATTTAAACTTAAGACCTTACTTTAAAAAATTCAAATATGTAACATATGAAGCTAACAATCTAACTCTCTCTTTTTGAAAAATTAAAAGGTTTGTGGTGACAGTTGCTTCTAAATGGGACAACGTAGACCCATCCTTAGATATAATGAACTTGTAAATAAATAACAATTGAATTAACAAGTCAACCATTATATCCATTAGAATTAACTTAGTGGCAGGAGGTTCTAGATAATTTATATGATATCTTAAGTTCAACTTTATTATCGACATGACAGAGAAAAAAAAAAAAAAAAGCTGACCATTATACAATGAGTATTTAAAGACCATTATAGTAATAAGTATTTTAAATAAATTAATTGTAATATTATTTATACACTCTTAAATTCTTTTAACTATTTAAAATTAGTTATCAATTATAGCTACAATAAATTCTATTTTTTTTCTTTCATGCCAATCACTTTGTATGAAATATATAAATAAATTCTATTTATGCGTATAAACATAGAAATAACTTTGTGTGAAAGAAATTAATGAACTAATAACCAATTGATACACACCTATTGGAAATAAGTTCTTGAGTTCAGACTAAGAGATGTGGACTTACATAACGTCCTAAAGAACAAAAATATTCATTTAAACTAAAATTTATTTAAAAATAAATAGGTAAAAATATATTCATTTTTTAATTTTAATAAATTAACGTCTTAATATTTTAATATATTCATCTTCTAATAGGTAAAAATATATTCATCGTTTATTTTAACTATAAACTCACTCTAAAACAGTCTTCGTTTTACAACATACTCCGCGAAACTTAGAATTTGAAATTTCTTTCATTTTGATGCGATAAATAAGGGATATACATTTTTTTTCTTGTGATATGATATATTTCACTTCATAAGAAGAAAAAACATCGTGCACGCTTGAATCTATCATCTTTTGATTAAAGCACAACTAATTTTAATTTTTAAAAAGGCGTCAAAAACTCAAATATCATTACGTAATATGTACTCCTTTTAGTTTGAAATGATTTGTAATATAGATTATTTAATTTTTTTTGCTATTTTAAAAGGTGAAAAATATTAACTTATTCTAATCTTTTCAGTATAATAATAAATTACAGAAAATGAGAGTATTGATAAAAATAAGAAGGTAATATAGTTATTTAAATTCATTTATATTTTTTAAATTAATAGTATTTAATAAATTTTGAATCTTACATAAAATTTAATGACAATTACATTTTAAAAAGAAAGGGGTAGATATGTTTCTCTTTTTTATTCTAAGTCAAGTTTAAGAATGGACCTGTAAACTATATTTGTACAAGTATACTAAATCTTGGCCCCAGAGAAAATAATTAAAGAATGTATCTTACGCTTGTTAATGAGTTGTTTTTAGAGTATAATGGAAGAATAAGAATATTAAACAAAAAAAACGAAGCATTAAATATAATACAAAATTACAAAGTAATGTTTATGTAATTAAAAATATGTAAGGTTCTTATTTAGTATTAATGTTAAAATATATGTGTTGATGACAGATTCTTATGGAAGCTAGCTAGAAATACAAAATAAAAATGAATGAGTTATGTTCTTTTATATGTGTAAAACAATGTATATCCCAATCATTATTTATTAAATTAATTCTATGCTGAAAAATACGGGTTTAAGTGGATACAGGTTGACCCATGAACTAGATGAACCCAACCTAATTACATTTTAATGGGTTAGGTTGAGTCATTAGGTGGGTTTGGATTCATTTTGACTAACTCAATTGTAGTTAGGTTGGATATCAAGTTTATGAGTTCCAAACCAAATTAACCCAACACAACCCAATTGTACTTCATTTTTAATTGTGATTGTGTGATTATGATCAAATGCTTCAAGTACCTGTTGGGTTTTTAATACAGGTTGAGGTTACAATGATCAATATAATGTTAGTCTCATTTTTTATAAATGGGATTCTCATTTTCTTTTTCTTTTTTTCTTTTTAGTTTTAGCTATAGAATGTCATCTTTTATTTAATTTTTCGTATTGTATTTGTTTGGATATTTTTTCTATTTTTTGCAATTTTTCTAATTTATTTTCAAATTTTTAGAATATAATAATATTTTAATCAGCTAACCTGACTACCAAACCCAAACCAACTCAATTAAGGTTGGTTTGGGTTTCTTACCAAAAAAACAACCAACCAACCCAACCTAACCCAATTATGTTTCATTGGGTTTGGTCTTAAAACAGACCAACCCAACTCAACTCGGCTCAATTACACCCTACTAAAAAACAATAATTATTTTCCTTGTATGAAAACCGCCAATTGTGTAAATTTAATTAATTACCTATTTATTACAGTTGTAATTTTATCATCTGAGTTTATTCTCATACTTTAAAGAAAATATATTAGCAAGTTCATTTTTTAGAGTATTTTAACAAAATTATAATTATAATTTGCTAACTCACTTCTCTAAAAATGAATAGTAGTATATAACATGAGAGTACTTCAGAGACTATACAATGAACTTGTAAACAAATAACACAAATGTTAATCAATTCCATAACGACACTGGCTAAGAAAATAAAACTAAAACTATTTTAAGAATGTATTTATTATTTTAAAAAAAGTATTTAAATATATCTTCAAGTAATTTGAAATATTTAATAAAAAATATTAAATTTTTGTTAACCAATACTTTTAGATATTTCATTAGCAGGAACCAACAAATAATTAGTAAAAAGTTTACCGATGATGTATGTAAACTAATTTATATGACAAGACTGTAGGATGGGTGGCTGATCGTTAAGTTTACCCAACTTGGGTTTTTCTGGTTTGATAAATCACTTTTTTAGACATGGAATTGATTAAATAGATAAGGATTGAAACATGGCATGTTTTTCTTATGGATCATATTAAAGAGTATTCTTTTCTTTAGTCCTTATTACATGTATCATTTAGAAGAGTTAATCTTGTTCAAAACAGAAATATTCATAAAATAGTGAAATTAACTCTCCCAATAAAAGTATTTTTACACATAAAATTCAAACATGCTTACTTTAAACAATTCAAATGTGTAACACTTGAACTAAGCAGCTGATCGTCAATGAGTATGTTAATTAAATACTTTGGCTGTGATACAGTTTATACATTAGATTAATTTCTTTCAACTATTTCAAATTAAGTACATCAGTTATTGAGACCCTTCTAGAAAATGTTTTTTTCAAAAAGAAACAACCAAAACATAAATAAAAAGAGTACGTGCAGCAATTTTTTATTTTTTTTTCTCTTTCATAACAATTCACTTGGATTTTTCTAGTCAATGATTGTTTTGTATGTGTATGAATATACAACTTTGTGAAAGCAATTAATGAAGTAATAACCCATTGATGCACACCTATTGGAAATATGTTCATGAGTTCAGATTAAGATATAAAATTATGAACTAATAATTTACATAATTAATAACAAAAATATTCATTTCAACTAAAATTTAATTTAAAATAAATAGGTGAAAATATAATCATTTTTTAATTTTTAATAAATTCATATTTAAGATTTTCAAATTAAATAAATCATTAACACTTTCTCATTTTAAATATAAATTCACTTTATAACAGTCTTCGTTTATAACATACGCCACCAAACCAAGAATTTGTAATTTATTTCATTTTGGTGCAATAAATAAGTGACTTACAGGTTTTGTAATATGATAGATGTCACTTTATAACAAGAAAAACCATTATCCATGCATGTTTCTATTATACTATCGCAATCGAGACCATGATAGGATGATAAATCAAAAAAATATGAAATAATAAGTTTTGAAAAAAAAAAAAAAAGAGAATCTTTATCAAAGTTTTTATTGAAAAAATATTTGAAAACTCATTTAAAATAAAAATGATTTTCGGCACCAAATTGTGGATTTAGGGCATAATTATGTATTGAGAAGCTATTAATACCGTATAACATTCATTAAAAAGACATCCCTAATTAATTAAGCAAACTATTAATAAATTTTAAAATATTTATGTCACCCCAAAATATTATAAAATAATTATGAGAAAAAGATTTATAAAGATTTATTTATTCAACTACTTATATTTATTTTATTTTATAATGATTAAATTTTATTCAAGGAGAACAAACTAAAGAAAATATTTTGGTACTTGACAAGAATGGTTTCTTGCTCTTATGTATTTGTTACATTATAAGAAAATAGTGTTTTAGTGTGTGCCTTGCTCAACGACAAAAGCGGATGCTAATTCGACATTAGCCTCAGCTTTGCATTGCTTCTTGTCCAACTCTACAAAGTTAGAAGCAAGAAGCTAAGCAATTGTGTCCATGTTTTTGGCCAATGCTACCTAGCATTCGCATAAAATGAATGTTAACTTGGAAGTAGAAAAAAAATTAGGTTGATGTTATGTTTAGTATCCACGTAACAAGCACTAAACCAAAGCTATTAGCGTTGGCTTATGGCCGACACAACTAGTGTTGGCTAATAGCATTGGCTTGTGGCCAATGCTACTAACTAAATGTATTGCAACAATAAAAATGCTTTTCAAAATGGCTTTGTGTGATCTAGCTGAAAAATCTCTATCCAAGCTTGTATCCACACTAAGTTATGTTTCACCTTTTCGGTAACTTAGTGTGGATAAAAGTTAGGATAGACCAAGTAATCAAAGTTTCTACTTATCAAATATGTAGGAATGATGAGTTGATTCTTGAGCTTGCACAAAGGTGCTCAAAGACCAACACGTTCATATCTCATTGGCGGAAGCAACTATAGTGTTGGAGGATATAAAGATTTGTTGGAGTTATTTTGTTATAGAAGTTCCTGTTTTTAGCCCTCTTATCAGTGATGAAGAACAAGAAATAGAACAAGAACTGATTATAATGTTTAGATTGTTTTTCAAATCTACGGCCAAAAGGGCAGGCCATATTCCATGGATGAAGCATTTCATAAGGAATGAGAGTCACGTGAAGCGTGAAACATTCTTGTCTTTGTGGTTATCAAGGTTTGTTTTTCCTACTAGATCAGATAAAGCCATTTTGAAAAGTGTTTTCCCTATAATCTTGCACTTGTTATTTTAGCAAACATTTATAGGGATTTCAGTTTACTGAATAACAAAATCCGAACTATCACAAAATTTGATTACTATATTCTCTTCTTCTTTTTCTTCGACCACGAATATAATGACGAGGGAGATAAGGAGAACTTTCCAAGAAAGCATGTTTGTCAGAAAAGTTGTTGAGTTTTTCAATGCAAATGAGAGAGAGAGAGAGAGGTTGGAATAGGTAAAAAAATTATAGAGAAGGGAGTGTAGAGTCATGAGTAATCATGGAATCTAAACATTAGATTGGATACACAAAATTGATTAAGGTCTTTGGCGTGTAGGACCCTCCACATGCTTTGAAACAATTAACTAATATTATCATATTTTGTGAGTTCTAGCAGAAATAAACCTTGCTAGTTTTCACTTAGCTCACATTAACACTCCCCAATATCAATAAGCTTTAGAGACTGTGTTAGAAATAAGGGAGAGCAAGTAAAATAAGACACATAAGTTTAAAATGATGCATATATAGGTACATTTTGAACTAATTCCATTCGTATTAAGGAATTTGATTACCATAGACATGGGTCCAAAATATAAGAACATTGTCCACCAAAAGAGGTTCAAGTATATTATACATGCAAAGCACAACACTATTAAAAGTCTAGAAAAATTGAACCAAGTTTGCTTGCTAATTCATGACAAATTCCCTTTCCAAAGGGAGGGTTAAATTGATAAAGAGGCTCCAAGAAATCAAAGTGTTTGAATATGAGCTTTTGCTTAATTAGAAACCTATAGCTTACCTTTTTCTTTCCTTATTTTTTTTGTACAATCCAAGGAATGATGATTGTCATTACTAAGGTAGTCCATATGCCTTGATTAATTCAAAATCTATTGTACCCATACCCCTACTCATACATAAAATAATATCTCAATTATCAAAACAAGACTTTGGTTATTCACCCTTAACACTTTCCCCTTCCTTATTGGCACGATTCAAATAAATTTTTAAAATATTTAGAGCAATATTCATACAAGAACACAAAATTCTAGCATCAATATTCATGCAAGAACAAATTAGCAATATCAAAATTCATAGAGCAAAAGCATAAAATTCCAGCATCAATATTCAAAGTAACCACAAACAATAACACAGAGTAAAATTTAACCAAGAACACAAAGCACCTCAAACTCACAATAACCTAAATTAAAGAAACCAAAAACAATAAAAGAGAACAAAGAGGGGGTCACTTGTTGTGGTGGCGACACAATGGTGCAATGATGGAGTGGTGGCACAGTGAGAAAATATAGGAGAGAGAGAGAAAGAACAAATTAAAGAAATATAAGAGAGAAAGTGAGAGAGGGAGGTTAAAATACCAGAGGGGAACTGGTGGCATGATGGTCACATGGTTGGGGTGCAACGAAGATGTCGGTGCTGGTCATTAAGAAGTACGAAGGAGGAGAAAACAAATAGGAAGAAAGAAAAATCAGAGAAAGAAAGAGAATAGGGGACAAGGGTTTGGGTGCTGATATATTGAAAGCAAAATCCAATGGTTAAGTTCATTAATATGTTAAGGTAAATATATTTGTTAGCTTCGGCTGTGGCCAACACTAAATACAAAGTAGTGTCAACTAAAGTATAGCTGACCATTTTAATATTTAAAAAATATGAAAAAGATGACATTCAAAACATTGCCTCCACTTTGCGTCAATGTTGATGTCAAGGTTGATGCTACATTACCAACGCTATTTCTGGCTTTTCTTATAGTGTTAGTATAATGGAAAACTCAGAGTTATGTAGTTTTGTAAAATATTATGGGTTACTTTTTAAAATTTTAGGAAATTTGAGTTGATACATCTCATGTCCTAAAAATAAAATTAACAAAGGTATATTAGTTTTCTCAAAACTATCCTTATTTGAAGTTTACTTAGTGATTTATCACATGGATTCTAATTTAGTAAAACATTCAAAACTTTTGCAAATTATCTCAAGGAGAGAATAATTGGGGAACTTCTAATTCTAGAATGCAGGACAACATAACTTCCCTTTATTGGATAAACACCACATTCTAAGTGGCTTTAGGAACTCATTTCATCTTGGGTACTTAAATTTCAAATTTGGAAATCGGCATCTAAATTTTCTTACCAATCTCAAGTCCCTTCTTTCTAACATTGCAAGCAAATGTAATATGACCTTTCCTACCAAAGTTAAAATATTTCGCAAATAGCCTTAGAAACAATTTATTTAATGATGAACTCTAGAAACATAATTTTTAATTTTAATAAAGAAAAACAATAACAAAAATTGAAACACACAAATATAAGAGATAAAGGTTGAGAATAGTGCACCAAGAATTTATTCTAGTTCAATAACCAACCACTATAACCTACATCCAATCCTCAAGCCACGTTTAAGAATTTCTTTCACTATCAAATCAAAGTGTTACAGTAGTCTGGCTTTTTACACTCGAGAAAATCCACCTTGAAATATATTAAAACACCACATTCTCATATTAGTAGATATAATATCAATCATATCTAGCAAATGGAACTCATATAATGTCAATATGAATCAAATCACATGCTTATGCATGAGACCGACACTACACCATGGAGACAAAAACTTTATACTAGAGCAATCAATCAACTATATCCCTTATCATAGTAAAATCAACATGACGATCTATCAACAACACAACATGTGCCAAAACTATTCAAAGACATATCAATTTGATTATGAGTAGCATAGCACTGCGTTATGATGTTTATGTGGGGGTACTTAAGTTCCCACAACAAAAGGTGTGCATCAACCCGATCACATATAGAATTTCACGCTCTAAACGTCCCTAAGGCCGTCGACCTCTGCTCATTTATACTCACATCTCCTTTTCTAAGGAATGTAGCTCCCGTCCAACAACTTGACATATGCTCATATCTATATGTCAACAATAATGCACACACCCATATTATTTTTGAATCATCTCTTCCAAGTCCTCTAGGTGAAAATCAACTCAGTCCAACATGTGTCTAGGCTCTAAGGCCACAAATCAACACATAGACCACCTAGGGTCACAAATAAAAGCACCATTACATTGATGTTGTTCTCCACTTAGATCCAATCATCATAGGTTATTTAATTAAAGTCTTAAGGAGTGTCATCAAACTTTTATTCTTCAACCTTTTGTAGAGATTAACTTAAACAACGAAACATTTGAACCCTACGACTTTAAGATACAATAAGCAAATCACTATGGATATCAATACCACCACATCATCCATGTTGCACTCTGCAAGGCCTTAAACATTCTTAAAACTTCAAAATTAAGGTTTGTACAAGTATTATTACAATTCATATAACTTCTCATAAATGTTTTACATTATACAATATACTTAATGTTACAAGTAATACACGTATCATAATATATTATGATAAATTTGATTAAGGTTCCACTTCAAAATGTCTTAATAAATATTAATTAAATAATATTTTAAGAGTATTTTTTGTATTAATTCCACAATTATATATTTTGAAAATTTGAAATTAATTAAATAACTTATTGTTCTAATCTTATTTCTTATATTGAAAATTTAATTCCAAGAAATTTAAAAGGTATTTTGAGTTGGTTCTTTATAAAATTTTTAGATGTGAAATGACTATTTGGCCATTATGTATGGGTACTTTTCTTGCTCATCGTAAAATGCACATTTAACACCGAATAAAATAATACTATTTTATTTTAAAGTGTCAAAATAATCCAAAATTTCATAGATGCTTGATTATGATTAATAATGACTAAGATAACTTCTATGAAATATTTGATTGTCTGCCCATAGAAAACAATATAAGCTTTTAATGTTTGTTTCACAACACAATCTAAGATTTAGTTAAATTAACCGTTGAAATTTACATAAATTCACAAAAAAATTATTTAATTAAATTTTATTATTTAAATTATATTTTCACTTGTATTTACTACCAACTAAGTTAATCAGAGGTTAATAAAAACTAGGGTGTTACAACGTCAACCCAAAGAGAGGACTAGATCTAAACTTAGGGGATAGAGGGGGATCACCCTAGCTCAATAGGCCCCCCCAACAAGACAAACATAAAATCAATAGTGAAACAATCAAAAAAAGATACTTAGGAGTTTCAAAAAAAAATTCACCAATAAACACTCGCAAAAGCAAATAAAGTTGGCATCCCCCAACCAACACCATGTTGGCGACTTCACAATATTGATAACAAGTAAAATAGTCAATAATGCAACCCAAAATGATAGGAAATTTAAATTGTATACAAAATCCAATGACAAAAACAATGATGTAAGTCCCTTAAAAAGTACTTTGATACAAAAGGTATGAAAATTAATTCTCCTTGGAAGGAACAGGGATTAGAGCCTACTTGATAGAAGCTTCAACAATCTAATATGGCAAACTCTTTCCAATGACTAAAGCCTCTTTTTTTTTCCTCAACATTGTCTTTAACAACCTTGATGACATCCACAACTTCAACAACACCTTGAATGGGATGACAGGAAGTGGCTTGAGGTACACAAATCAAAATCTCTTCAATCTTAGGAATGATAAAAGTATCCCTTTAAACTTTTGCTAGGAAATTAAGGCCCCGAAGTTTCTCCCTAGATTTAAGAACATAACTTATGCAACCTCTTTCTCGAATTGGTCTTTGCCAATACTCTTAACAAGCAATATAAATTCAATAAGGGAATTGACAATTTGTTTCCGAGCTACTTCCAAAGCAATCATTTTTCAAAATGCTTAATCAACTTGAATTGTAAACAACTAATTTCTGTGGAAAATCCTCAAGACTTCTTTATTTCTTGAGCAAGATCTTTCTCTAAGCCTTGCATAGTTACCTACAGCTTGGCAAAGGTGGCTTACTCATTAATAAGGACTCTTGTGCCTATTTTAATTCTCCATCTTTTCCCTAGAGAACCTTATTCAAATTTTGTTTCTCCTTGTGAAGAAGATCCTTCTCCAAGGACAAAACCTTAATAGTGTTCACCTAATCACTCTTGGCATGATAAACTTACAAACATGTCGCTAATACCCTATACAACCAAGTGGCAAGCTGAAGGAATAAATGTTTGCATTTCTCAAACGATAGACCTTGTCAGTAGGAAGAAGATAGAGATGTTGGTGTTCCTTTGTCAAAACCTCTTACACCACAACAAAAGATGTGGGGTCAATGGACAACACCGAGGGTAGAAGAAACACTGAGGTCTTAACACCCCCTTAAGACCTTTTAATAGCTTTTTGCCTTTTAGATGTAGGAATTACCTAAGGTAATGGATTACAACCTTTGTGAGCACCAACCCTTATGGATTTGTGGCAATTACCATTATCTCGGCCACCCACTATAGGTTCCTCCTTTAGCTTCGCAAGATTAACTACAGTCGGCTGAGGTTGTAGAATAGATGACATATTTTCTTCACCATCATCCTCGTAAAAAAAAGATGCAAATAAAACCTTTCGAGATTCTTTAGTGGACATACAAGCTTTTTTAAAACATAAAGTATCAAAGTTCGAAAATAAAAGAATTAGCAAGAGAAAACGAAACACAATTGTAAAATCCCACCCCAATCACTCTTCAGAATTACATGACATTTAATTAGTCCATGATCTTTTTTATGAAGAACAACATGAAGGGTGGCCTCTCCTGATGATGTAAGTGAGGAACGAGGGACAAAAAAAGGAATTATGATCCACTGAGAAATGATGGGCACCCTAATACAGAGGAAATAACGAAGAACCATCTTTATTTAGAAGTAAGAGCTTTCCTTCGATCATTAGTCAGATGGAGGAAAAAAATATCTTTCCTTGAAATCCTTTATTGAATTAGTATAAGCTTTAAAAGTGGCAATTTCAAAATTCTTAAGAGACACCCAACCCTAAAGAGGTTTGGTATCCTAAAGCACTAAGCATAGATAAGAGTTTAAAGGATATACATTGTCAGTGTAAAAAATTTTACAATGTCATCTAATTAAAAATCAACTTTGGTGTGACTTTTAGAATGCTTATTATCAAAGTCAACAAACTTACCATACATGGTGGTTTGTGATTAGCTGACAATGTATACAAATCAATTTTGGCTCCTTATAAAAAGGCTAAAACTTTCAAATGAAACTCCAGACATTAAGATGAAGCTAAAAAGGTCTTACCATCAAATAATACAAGATACAACATTCAAATCCTATAAAAGGTGGGTGAAGACCTATATTAGTAAAATGAACATCATACCTAGGAAGGAAATGATTATGGTCTAAGCCCTACAAACAATTTCAACCACTAAGACTAGGAAGTTCAAAGGTCCAACTAAGATTCTCCTTAAGGTTCAATAAAAGTAGGGAGACGATCCAAATCCTCCTTAGAATTCCAACAAGGATTGCATATAACATTAAGAGTAATCCATTAAACCAATCAAAATCAAAAGGAAATGTGAATGGTGTAACACCCTAAGGGGTATTACCGTAACTAGGTCTAGATTTCTAAGAATGAAAAAAACAAACTTAAAAATGTAGAAACATGCAAATACTACTCATAAATATAATTAGATATTATATACAAATAATACAAAAAAAAACATACATGCCTAATACAACTCATCTATCACCTGAAGGTGTTGTACAAAATATAAGGAATACAAAAAAAAAAAAACATAAACTAGGCTATGTCTTCTTGGACGTGACTCCAAGCTCCATTTGCACATGTCTTCACCTGTATCTTGAAAAAAGGGAAACTTAAAAGAGTGAGACATAATGTTTCAGTGAGGGCTTTAAGGGTCCTATGGCTAGGTCAGACTCTTCTACTCAGACAACCTTCATCACTTATTTCTTATGACTTAAGCCTAAATAGGTCTCTCGTAATTCTCCATACCTATGGTTGGGTCTATACCTTTTAATCTTTAATACTTCTTGTTAACTGCTCTCTCATTCTCACCAATATTATACTGGTTTACTATCTCATTCTTAACCTAAGAACTCTTTTTTTTTTTTTACCTAAAACCCTTTCTAGTATTTAAATCCTTCACGTTTAGATTTTACTCTTCTTTCTTTTAAGATTTAAAGTTATCCTCTAGGGGTCAAGTCTAAGGTCACAAACATTCTAAAGTACTATTGACACTCCCTTAACATTCACCTTAATACTCTCGTTTTGTTTTCTCTTACTTGTCTTATATCTTTCTATTTTGCCGTGAGGGAATTCACTCTTTCTCTATCTCTTTCACAACTATTATTATCCAACTAGAACCCTCATAACACTATCCTAGGGTCTAGCCTCTCACTTATTCTTAAGGTAGCAAATACAATTCTAATTACAAGCATACATTTATTTCACATCCTTTGCCTAGTAACTAAACATACTAATCGTTTTGTTTTATCAAACAGGAGCAACATACATGCACGATATGATCACATATCCATAACTTTAACACTTCATCACAGAACACAATTACATTTTCACATGTTTACACATTACATCAATTACTCATGAACAGGGTCACACAAACTTCACATAGTTACAACGTAACACAATTCAACATATCACACTGCAACGAGATGCATATGCATGCTATGTTCCCAAATTACTACTTATGCACATGTGATACCAACTTAAACTTGTCAAAAAGTAGACTAGGAGTAAATGCATGACCATAAGAGGCGTCATCGGTACCGATGCCTTCGGCTCTCGCACCCTCAACTAATATGATATCTCCCGACAACTAATCAGGATTACCCAATTTTGCCAGTACGCCCCGGGTCCATGGGATCAACATGGACCATTGGAGTTTTTCCAACTGGATAACCCCCAAGGCTAGGGTTAGACAACCAATCATGGCCTCCACCAGTCAGATTCCTACATATTTTTCTCATCACATAACTCAAATGTTATGATGCATGGTCACATATAATGCTTACAACTTTTCATAGACTTTTATCATGAAACACTGACATAAGTTCATATCACACTCAGTTTTCTCAAGGTAAATAACAATCATAAGTATAAACTTAACGAGGCATAAGAAAAGAAGCACTAATGAATTAACAACTGCAAAAGGAGTTCATAGGCACAAAAAACGGAATAACAAAGAGCGTATCCGCCCGGTGGGATAAAAGGTCTGCCTGGCAGTCACACCAACAGCAAACTCGCCCAGCGGGTTCGCGTCAAGACCCAACCTGCCCGACGGGTGTTGCACCCCAGCACCAACGCGAAATCAGCTTTTGAAGAAAAGTTGCCAGACGACTATCTAATCTATAAACTCCTTACTACCTCACAATCCCCTCAAAACACATCAAATCCCTAATCTTAGGCATAAGGAGGGGGAAAAGGTAAATAGATGAACAAGAACAACATAAAGGACAAGGAAGAACGCGGGAGAGAGCACTCACCTTTAAGAGCACGCAAAGCTGAGTTTTAAGGCTTAGGTTCTCCAGTTTTTATTCCTTCTCTTTCTCTTTCTCTTTTTCTTTCCTTTTCTCCTCATTCTCTCTAACTTCTTTCTTCTTCTATTTGTGACAGCTAAACCTAACCCTCCTTCTCTATTCTCTCCTTATAATATGTGGGTGGGTATATGGCTCAGTGGGCTTTAGTCCTTTATTGGGCCCTAAATACTCTTTTGGGTTTTATGATAACATTCCTACTAATTTCTAATACTAAGGTGTCGATAACAATAACACTAATAATAATAATAATAATAGCAACAACAACAATAAATATAATATTAATAATAATAGGAACAGTAATAATAAGAAATATAATAACAATAACTTTTAAAACATCTTTTGTCTAATAACACATGGGAAAGGTCCTACTAAAAACTACCTCGTGATTCATTTTTAATACTTAAAATTTGGGGTGTTACAAATGCCATCCTATGTTTACTCATGATTCCCTCGAACTTGCCCAAAAGATTAAAGAATTCATCAGAACAAGAGCTTGAACTTCTAGGGTATATTGGAGGGAAGGAGTCATGATTAAAGGAAGACCCTATTTTTTATATCCCCTTAGAAACGAGGAGCTAATGAAAAATGGGGGATATAAAACTTAAAAGGAACGACCCTAATAAGACCTGATGAAGCTATAAAAACCTTTCGCATAAGAGTAGAGCTGGGTATATGGGCCAGCCCGCCCATTTAGGCCCGTCCCGCAAAAGCCCGCGAAATAAATGGGCTGGGCCAGGCCAACCTACAAGATAAACGGTCCTGAATTGTAAGGCCCGCGTTCGCCCCGCATAGCCTGCGGGCTAACGGGCCAATCCGCAGCCTGTAAAATAAATTACAAAAATAATTTGATAAAAATGAAAAAACAAACAATAAAAATAAAAATAAATGACAAATACACCAAAAAATAAAAATAAATCAATTTCAAAGTCTAATATGCTAAAAAAAACTATCTAAACCAAAGATCTTACATGTTAAATAAACCATCCAACACAAAATATGAAATATAAAGTCTTAGATTCAAAGTATCAAGCATAAAATAAATTATCTATAAAAGCCCGTGGATAGGCTCGTAAGCCTGCGGATAAATCTGCTTAAACCGCGGTTTAAATGGTCTGGGCTGAAAAGCCTGCACTCTTAAATAGACCATTTTTTTAGGACCGTAGCCCGCATGGGCTGTGGGCTACAGGGTGGCCCGCGGGCCTTGGCCTATATGCCCAGCTCTACATAGGAGACAAAACCCCTTGGAGGCGAAGATGAGTCACTACTAAGAGTGACCCTACCCATCCATATCACAACTTAAAAAAATCCATCACCCAAATAGGAAAACGTGGAAACGAGGAATGATAGCTAGAAAACAAAAGAAGTAAACAACAAAGTTCAAAACCTTTAAAAAGCAACGAACAACAAAAAACAAGACAATGCACCAAGGTTTTACAAAAAATTTTAACTTTGGGATAGTAATAATTAAAAGGAAATAATTGATAAGAGATATATCACAAAAATTTTGAAATAAAAAGACGAGTTGTCGCATCCAAAGCCCAACGGGTATATACACAAATAAAACAATGCGTCAGACCAAGAGTCATAGTCAAACCTGAGAAAACTAGAGGAGCGACAAATCTACAAACACCATTTAGTCTGAAGCCCAAAAGACCATAACCATTCAAACTCAAAACGATTAGCGAAAACAGGGCTAGCCTATTAGTTTGGTAGACAAATGTTTTAAACCCTTCTTTAAAGGCATTAGGCCTATTATCATGAATTAAGCTAATGCGTTGGCCCAACATTACAAAAGCTAATAGCCAACCTATAAGGACTTGACTTAAGAACCATCTATGAAAGCGCAAATTCTGATACAGCCGTAGAGCACTAAAGACAACCCTAATGTTCATTAACACACAATGATTTTAATGGGATTCGCCCAAGAGGCATTTCATATGTGTTAAGGAGACTTAATGATGTATAAAATGCATATATATTTTTCTATTTATTACATCTTTTTACAGCAAGTGCACTGGTCGAACAAGTAGTAAAAATCCTAATGAGTAAGTTATCGTTGTTCTTAAGGATTGGAGTAATACGCTCAATTCAATCAATTAATTATCGTAAAGGTGGGCAATGTTGTGTTGTCACTACACAAAATGTCAAAGAATGAATTTCATAAAAGATATATCTAGTGCTATGTTTATAATTTTCAAATATGGATGGTTAGAGTATTTAAGAATTCGACTCATTTTGTGTTCATCCTTTGCATTTTCCCCAAATTCAACACGATCCAACAAGGTTTAGACGTTCAAATTTCACAATTATAGATTAACCAAATTCCTTAGCAAAAATCACTATGACTCAATCTCAACACCGTACTTTCATAGATTCATTGAATATCAAATCAAGCATTAAGCTCGAAATCCATTAGAACATATGTCTTATGAAGGACTATCCCTAGACTCAACCTAAGACATGGTAATCAAACCCAATTCATAATATGCATAAATGATTCTTCAAATTGCACACATTCAAAATCAATCTCAACGATGATTAATTGCAAGAATCATTAAAACAAAGTTGATTAATCATAAACACAAGAGATTAAATTAAAACAAGAGACAATACAAAGGAATCCCATAAAACTTGTCTAATCCTAACTACAATGAAAAATTAACAAAACATAGGAAAGGAAAAGGTGAAAGAAAGACAAAAATGATAATGGATGATGGTGAATACACTGAATCTTCAAGATCTTCTTCCAAGGGTTGAAGCTTCAATGGTGGAAATGGAGAGAAAACCTAAGAATAGGGTGAATGATGGTGAGAATACATCTTCCAACATCCTCTCCTCCTAAATGGGTCTTGCAAGTGGCTTTTACATCAATTGAAATGGGCCCAACAAGTCAACAATAACTATTTCGCACTGTTAGAAAATTATCGCCAGTGTCCTATGCTGGCCAGGCATTTAGGATGTTGAGGGTAAGAGATATTTGATAGGGTCCAAGCAATTACATGTTGTGCATCATGTCAGATGTTGATCTACCCACATAGAATTGAAGCTCCAACATCCCGTCTAGTGTCTCCAAGCATGACTGGCGTCTCAGACGTTGGTTTACCCAAGATGTCTAGCATCTGACTTAGCGTTTTATGCTTAATCCCACCATCTAATGCTGGGCTTCCATTGGTGAGCTTATTGCTTGTCTTAGAATAGCATGGGACACTATTCAGAGTTTCACATGCTGTACTTCTAAATGCAAGAGTTTTACTTTATTTACCTACACAAGTATGGAAAAGATTCCTCATAAGTTTATTTTTTACAAACATTGAAAGTAAAATATTTTTATCTTTTTCTAGGCATTTTCTTCTTTTTATATGTCTTTTCTTATCATTTTGCAATGGAATCATGCACTAAAAATCATTAAATAAAGATTCATCACAACCCTAAACTTAGAATTTTTCTTATCCTCAGGCAAACAATCAATCACAGAAGATTGCCAAACAATAAGCACAAGTGCATGATTCAATTGATTTATTTGTTTTCTCAAAATTTATTTTCTTTTTCTTTTGATTTTCCATGAGTCTATTCAACACAAAGAAGCAAGAATTTTCTAATTATACATGACCACTAAGAACAAACAAAATCATTCATCAAGCAATGAGTTTCAAGCTTTCTTTCTCTCACAATATATTTCACTCAAGTGTTTGAGCTTGTGTTTCCACTCCAATCTCAAGAAAGATCATTCCCTACCATATGTTTGCCAATGTTTTAGGGATTTTCAATCACAAAATCCATATTTTTAAAAAGGACTTTTATTGGTTATAATGGGGCTTGGGTAAGGGTGGATGAGAAAGGCATTTAGGCTATTATAATCGATAATTAGAACCTTAAACTTAGCCTTATTTCTTTCCATCAAAGATTTTTTGGTTTGACCCCAATATCCAACCTTCTTGCCTTGCCTTAACATGGCAAGGTCTTTATTTCTATTTTCTTTCTTTCTTTTCTTGCCAATTTTCTAAAAATAAATATTTTTTTCAATAATTTATTTATTTATTTAAAAAAATGCTCATTCTTTTCAATTTCTTTTAATTTTTTCTTTTTCTTTCCATTTATTTCCTTATACTCCTACCCCAAGCTTAAAACTCAATGAACAACCCTAGACTTAAGCTTTTGGCTTGTTAACCTCTTGGTAAGTATACCAAGTTGCACAAATAGCAAGAGTGAGTAAGAGTATCGTTCCCTCAAAGACTTAGCTCAGTGCTTGGCAATTCCTAATTTTACCGCTATTTAGACAATTAAATGGAATTTTTAATCTACCTATAAGCATGCAAATTTGAACTTCTGACAATAAAATCATAGAACTAGTAATTTTTCTCTTTTTATTTTAAGATTTTAGAAGACAATAGAATTAAAAAGGGTTCTTATAAATGTAAAAACTGTTAGGGGTTCAGTTAGCCTAAATATCCATCTCACGCTCAAAAAGATTATCTATTTAAATTCCAAGTTTCAATGTTAAGAAGAGTCTACACAATTACTTATAATTCAATCCCTCAAATCATAAGCCTAATTTCCATGATCAACCCCCAATTCCTTAAGCAATTCAATTACAAAAATTGCATTAAGAACAAGAGCCTAATTTTTCTCTAATGAAGTAAATCCCATTCTTGAAATATGTCTCATTAGGTACTTGATTTCACTTCAGAGTTTAATTAGGATTTCCCAATCACCAATCAAACTCTTAAATCATTCAAAGGTTGATCAATCCAAAGAAAGCATTAAGAATAGAAATCAAATACTAACATAAAACTTTGAAATTTAAATAGAAACAGAGTATGAAATTTACAATGAGATATCAATTTAGCTAACCTACACCTGACAACTAAGGAACTAGCCACTCATACACATCTTACAATCCCCAATTGCAATTCCCTGTATCCTTAATCTTCAAAGTATTTGGAAAAGACCTCACAACCCCCTAGTTCTTCTTCTCTTCACAGAGTGTCTCAGAAAATGATAAGTCCCCCCATAATTCTATTGAAGAGTCACTTTAAATAGTGAAGAGTCCCATTAACTCGTGCTTAGTGCTCTGTTTTGTGCGCTGGGTGCCCTTTTAACAAATAACTTGAAGAGTCTCTGGTAGATAGGGGCTAAGCCCTTTGAATGGGCACTGAGCACCCTGACTTTTATCCTTTATGGCCATTGCGCGCTAAGCCCTCACACTTTACTTCGATTTTCCTTGACATACTTGGGCTAGGCCTTCAATGTATTAGGTTCTTATCCTAAGTTGTCCACAAAGTTGTTGTTGGGCTTCCAATCTACACATAATAACACATAAAATATGTAAAAACCATTTATATTCACAAAATAAAGAAAACTTAGTTTTATTGACTTAATTAACCTAAAACATAGCTCAAACTAAACATTTTATAAAAACTTAACCATAGAAACTTAAGAATTATAAACAACTTTTATCCTCTAACAAGGCGTAAGATTCCATTTGACAATCAAAGGTATTCATGGTTTTTCAAGTCTATAGGGTGTATTGTTGTGCTTAACCAAATATAGAAGGAATAAGTCATGATAGGCTCAAAATTGGTTAGAGGTTTATTTAATTCTAGCTATACAAAAGAAAACATGCCTCTTTCATTAGAAAACTTCTTTAAAATGAGAGGGGGGAAAATCAACGAGGGCAAATTATGAAGCAAAATGAAATTCTTGAGATTAATCACTAATGCAAAAGCATATTTACTTTTAGGCTTCAAAATCTCCCAAGGTAGGAAAATTCATTGCTTGACGAAATTAATTCATTTGTGCACAGATTTAATGTAAAACTATACAATCCTCAACTTCTTTATTTATTTACAAACATTCAATGGAATGAAACTATATACTCAAGCAACAAATGAATCAATCAAATTATTCACAAGCATCTTTTTGGGCTTTTCAATAATTTTTCATCACATGGACTAAGCAAGTTCAGGGAAGTACTCAAGGCACTTAATTCCATTGCAACATTCAAGCATATTATCAATTAAAATGGGGATTTTGTTTCTTAAGATGAGATTTAAGAAAGCTCCCCTATCATTGAAGCTCTTATCCAAATCTTCATGAGGCTAGCTATGACGTGGTGCTTGTTATGTTGCCATTGCATCAACCAATGATTAAAATCACAGGTTCACTCAAGGCTACGTAAAATGAGTTAATTAAAACTAATTACGGCTATTTAAAATCTAATCCTAAGTTATCTAAAAACTAACGAAGCTAATCTAACAAAAAATCCTAAAGTATCTTAAAACAAAAATAAAATGAAACATTCACCAAATTAAAATAAACACACATGCATTAAAATAAAAACTAAAAACATAAAAGAGTAAATTGTGCATAGGGCATGAGAATTTTCTTTTCATCATCAAAGAAATGTCATATTAGTAATACAAGATAAAGTTAAAAATAAGCGCACACCTGCAATGTTCAACGGATGCGAAAAAGATAAATAGCACACGCGCACGAAGATGAATGATGTGTAGGAGGTTAGAGACACAAAACAGAGGAGGAGGAAAAAATGGAATGATGAGGCGCCTTGTAAGGGTTGTTTTATATTTGAAAAAGGAAGCCCAAATCATTCAAAATTTTAACGCAGCGTCCTATTTTTCATGGCGTATGGGATGCTCACTAACAATTCTAAAAACACGTAATTTGGGAAGGTTAGCGTTTGAGATACCATTAGCGTGGGAAACGAGAAAAAAAAAAGGGCCCAACCTATGTAGTTCAAGGAGTTGAGCATCCTAGACAACTTAGTACATCTGGGATGTTGGCTTCATGAAATCGACGTCGTGAAATAAGTGAGTGACAAGTGTCACATGTAATAAATGAAGTGTCAATTGCAAAGCTAAGGGTGAATTGAAAACTTGGCGTCTCGGACGCAATAGAAGTCTGAGAATCTGGAACTGTCGCACCTCCACAGGTGAAGAGTCATGCTCAACATGTTGCACGCTTTACAGCATTCCAAATGTTGGGTCCCTAGAAGCGACTATTGAAATTACAAAACAGTGTGTAAAATGCTAGGTAGCGTATGAAACGCTACATGACAGATAAAAACTTGTAACTTCTTTCTGTCTGCATCCACAAAAAAAAAATTCAAAACTTTTGAGACTAGGGCATTCGAGAAGCCTATTAGCGTATGGATGTTGACCATACAATGATTTTTAGTGAAATTTCGAGTTTAGAGCATTTGAGACGTCACATAGTGCGGGAATGCTAGCCAAAGCAAATGTTGTTGGGGAATTTTCCTACTTATCAGTGTGCTATGCAGGGCAACATTGGACGCTAAACTCAAAATTAATTTTTTTACCTTTTTTGCACCTTTTGCTTCCTTTTTCCTTTTGGGATTGACCTTAAACTTAGTTCTTTAGCTTCTTTCCTCGCTCACCTACATCAAGACATTACTTCCCAACAAAAGATTTTATTTCAATTTTTTTTTGGTAAAACAAAAATCTAACTACAAAGGCTTCCTATCAAAAAGGATATCATCATAAAGTTCTTCATAAGTTGCATAACTCGAAGGCTTCAATGTCTTTCTCCTTCTCTAGTCCTATATTCTCTCTTTTCAATATCTTTTTCTTTACTTACAACATCTTTTTAATAGATTGTCATATCTTACTCAGAGAACTCTTCTTTCTAAATCCTACAGTCTTTCTCATTCTCTTTTCTCTTTTCTGCAACATTTTCCTCCAATTTGAAAATTTTAGCTTCTTGAGACACTCCTCCAACTCGCTCTTGACAACATCATTTGCATAGGAAATAACATTTACAATTGCATGCTCAAGAGGTGTCAGGGAAATGTCTAGCTCCATGACCTGCTGAACCATATGGTCAACCTTGTCAACCTTTAAAAAATATTCCGGCTATAGAGGGTGTTCCATAGCATCTTTAATGTTGAAATTAACTTCCTCATCATTCACCCTCACAATAATTTAGCCTTTAGCAACATCAATAAGCATATGACTGGTTGTTAAGAATGGTCTTCCTAATATGAAGGAACAATCAATATCTTCCTCTATATCTAGGACTACAAAATTAGCTGGAAAGACATACTGATTCACTTTCACAATAAGATCTTCAATAACACCCTTAGGATATTTCATCAATCTATGAGCCATCTACAATGCCATTCTAGTGGGTTTCAACTCTCATTCATTCAATTTCAAGAAAATCGAATAGGACATGAGTTTGATGCTGGCTCTTAAATCACACAAAGCTTTACACACCAAGGAATTCCCTAAAGCATAAGGGATAGTGAAACTTCCTAAATCTACAAGTTTATAAGTCAACTAAGAAAGCCCACTACATTGAAGCTTTCCTTCAACTAAACTGTCTCTTCATCTTCTCCTTTCAATTTCCTCTTGTGAATCATGATTTCCTTCATGAATTTAGCATATATAGGCATCTGCTCCAAAGCTTTTAGCAAAAAGGATTTGAATTTGAAGCTTCTTAAGGATTTCAAGGAACTTCTCAAACTAGACATCTTTCTCTTTACTTCCTAAGGTGTGGATAAGGAAGTTTAAAGCATATAGGCGCATCATTCTTCATTCCTCCTTGAGCAAGAAGATCCTTCCTCAATCCACTAGATGGAGTTTTTTTTTTCACTCATCCTTTTCTCTTTCAAAATTTTCACTTTCTTTTTCTTTCTCATTTTCATCTTTTTTTTTCTTCTAAGTCTTTTTGACTTTTATTCTTACTATCTTCTCCATCCAATTCATCTTTCAACTTGACTTCACATTCTTTCTTTGACCACCTAATCTTTCTTCTTTAGTCATCACAATCCTACCACTCCTTGTTAAAACTACCTTGCACTACTCTTTAGGGTCAACTATGTTAGCAAAGAAACCACCTTCAGGCTGCTCATTTTGGCTCTTAAAGAGCTAACACATTTGATGCTCAAAACTTTTCAATGTCGCCTCTATATTCTTCATAAAGGATTAAGTGGTCATCATGAATTGCTTCAAGATCTCTTTCACATCGAAATCATTCTTTGGAGCTTGTGAAGACCTCTTTCTTAAATATTGCCCTTTCTGTTGTCCTTGAGGTGGTTAGAATGTAGCTTACGACTGGGACATAGGTTATTGATATGGAGGTCTTTGCTGATAAGGTGGCCTTTGACTAGAGTTTTCATGTTGTTTCCAAGCAAAATTTAGGGAAGATTTCCATTTAGACTGATAGTTGTTATACAAGGAAGGATTTGGCTTTGGAAAATTTCCCATATAATTTGCCTCCTGCACATTGGATGATCCTTCATAGTTTGGTCCTCCATAGACTTCACATTAAATTCCCTAAGTTGCATTAATCGACTAGATGTTAGCTTAAGTGTTAGCCAATTATAGGGACTACAATTGCTTTGTCACAACCTCTAATTGCTTGGATATGAGCTTGTGTTGTGTAAGCATAACATCATAAGCTTCAAGCTCAAACTTGCCTTTCTGAGAGGAACCTCTATCAAACTGCATAAGTTTGTCATTCTTAACCATTGACTTGATAAGAAATCGTGCTTTAGTTAAACTCTAGGTGTACATAGTCCTTTCGGCTGACATATCCCAAAGCATGATCGTAAGCCTTGATAAAAATACAAGATTTCCTCAACTTTATTAAAATCATGGTTAGGGCATCTTCGCCTTAGCTAATTGTACCTATCTCATGCTTCATACAACTTTTCTCTCTCTTTTTGATAGAAATTATTGACATGGGTCTTTGCCTTAAGGAACTTGCTCTGTGGAAAATACTAGGGGAGGAATTGATGCTCCATAACATGCTATATTGTGATAGTCTTGTTGGGCAAAGATTACAGGCAATTCCTTGCTTTGTCATTGAGAGAAAAGGAGAATAGCCTCAACCTAATGGCATCAATAGGCTGGCCATTAGTGTTAACTATATCATAAATCTCTAGAAACGTCTCCAGGTGCAAGTGTGGATCTTCAAATTCCATTTTAGAGAATTTCTAACAAGAGTCAATAGAGCAGGGTGCATCTCCAAGTTCCCATTTGTTATTGGTGGTAGAGTAATGCATGGTGGTCTTCGACTTGTGGGATTCATCATGTCCCTAAGTGTAATCTTTCTCTTAGCCATCTTGTTGGAGAGGTTTTGATAGTTGTCTTCACTACTTTGCTTAGATTTCACCACTATTGCTTTCTTTTCCCAAACCTTTTCCAGTTCACACGTGTTGTCCTTTCGATTTCAAGGTCAACAAGAAGTTCAATAGCTTTACCTCGCATACACAGTTGACAAAAGAATCAGTGATAACAAAACTCTATACTACAAAAGAATTCAAACAAAAACAAAAATATAGTATATATGTACAACTATTAACATATAAACAAATGCCTCACAATAGTTGCCTAATTGAATTGAATTATAGTTCAATCCCTGGCAATAGCGCCATAAAACTTGTTATGGAGACCCAATAATGGATAAAATGCATATATATATATATATATATATATATATATATATATTTCTTTTTATTAATCCTTTTTACAACAAATGCACTAGTCGAATAAGTAGTAAAATTCTAGGGAGTAGGGTATCATTCTGTTTAGGGATTTGAGTAATATACTCAATTCAATCTATCAATTGTTGTATAGGCGAGCAATATTGTGTTGTCATTACAAAAAACGCCAAAGAATAAATTGCATAAAAGATAAATCTACTGCTATGTTTGTAATTTTCAAAAAGGGTTTTATATGGATGATAAGAGTAGTTAGGAATTCAGCTCATTTTGTGTTCATCCTTTGCATTTTCACCAAATTCAACATGATTCAACAAGGTTTAGATGTTCAAATTTCACAATTGTAGATTAACCTAATTCCTTGACGAAAATCATTATGACTCAATCTTTACACCCTACTTTTGTTGATTCATTGAAAATCAAATCAAGCATTAAGCTTGAAATCCATTAGAACACATGTCTTATGAAGGATTATTCCTAGCCTTGACTTAAGACATGGTAATCAAACCCAAATCAAAATATGCATAAATGATTCCTCAAACTACACACATTCAAAATCAATCTCAATAATGGTTAATTACAAAAAGCATTACAACAAAATTGATTACTCATAAACACAAGAGATCAACTTAAATCAAGAGTTAATACAAAGGAATCCCACAAAACTTGTCTTATCCTAACTACAATGAAGAATTAACAAGACATAGGAAAGGAAAAAGTGAAAGAAAGACAAAAATGATAATGGATGATGGTGAATACACTGAATCTTCAAGATCTTCTTCCAAGGGTTGAAGCTTCAATGGTGGAAATGTAGAGAAAACCTAAGAATAGGGTGAGTGATGGTGAGAATACGTATTCCAATATCCTCTCCTTTCAAATGGGCCTTGTAAAAGGCTTTTATATTAGCTAAAATGGGCCGAACATGTCAGCAATATATGTTTCATGCTATTAGCAAACTATTGCTAGCTAGCGTCGCATGTTGGCCAAGCATCTAAGACGTTGAGGGCAAGAGATATTTGATAGGGTCTAAATAGTTACATACTCTACAGTGTGTCGAACGCTAATCTACTTACATAGAATTGAAGTTCCAACATCTTGTCCAATGTCTCCAAGCATGACTAACATCTCAAACATTGTACTACCTGAGATATCTAGTGCTTCTAGCATTTAACTTAGCATTTTAAGCTTAATCCAAAGTCCAATATTAGGCTTCCATTGGAGAGCTTACTACTTGTCTTAGAATAGCATAGGACGTCATCCAGCATTGCACATGCTGTACTTCCAAATGCAAGAGTTTTTACTTTATTTACCTACAAAATTGTGAAAAAGATTCCTCATAAGTTAAACAAAGTAAAAATTTTTTGTCTTTTTTAAGTATTTTTTTCTTTTTATATGTCTTTTTCTTATCTTTTTGCAATGGAATCATGCACTAAAAATCATTAAATAAAGATTCATCAATATGCCTTGTCATTAAGAAATACCACAATTAATAGCCTAAGGGAAAAGGATATAAATAGGACATTAAGGCCACAAGTACACTCCATCTTTAACAACTAAACACTAATTCTCATCTTGCAAACACTGATTTGAGTATCGTAGTCTTTGCAGATACATCACTAGAGTTCGGCTCGTACATACTTGAGAAGATTCCATTCAAATATCCCATTTCTCTTAATTGATGGTGAACAATAATAATTAAATGTAGAAAATTAGAAGGTATTGATAATAATAAGAAAGTAATATAGTTAGTCATTTATATTTTTAAAATTAACCGTATTTAATAAATGAGTCACCTTTTTTATATGTATAAAACAATGTATATTTCAAACTTTATTTATGTAATCAATTTTGTGTTGAAAAAAGAGAGTTATTTACCTTATATGAAAAACAAGAGTTGTGTAAATTTAGTGAATTATCGACTTTTGACACTTATAATTTTGTTATATAGTTCACATAATTTAAGGAGATAACAATTAAAATATTACATATTTTTCTTTTGAATTATATTCATGAGTGTTTTTTTTTTTGTCCATATTACAATTATCGTTTAAAAGAGTTAATTTGTTCAAGTTGGAAATATCTCCCATCATGAATATTTTTATGCATAAAATTTAAGTTTGAGACTTTCAAAAGTTCAAACACATTACACTTACTTGAACTAACAAGATAACTCAATCCTCTAAAAATAAATGGTAGTATATTAACACGAGAGGACTTAAGTGACTATACAATAAACTTGTAAACTAATAACACTTGAACCATAACCTGACCATTATACTAATGATTTTTTTTATAAACCACAAGTATCTTTTACAAAAGATAATCTTGTTTAAATCGGGTAGAATTACTATAGATAACAAAGCTCTCTCTCCAGATCATAGGACCATTGATGAGTATTGTAAATAAATTGAAACTAATACAATTTATACATTATATTAAATCCTTTTAACTATTTAAAATTAAGTATCAATTAAAAAGACCCTTATAAAAAAAGTTTTCTATCACAAAAAAATATTATAGCATAAATCAAATAAAGAGATATAAGTACGTGCAATAAACGTTAATTTTTTTTTCATACGGATTGACTTGGTTTGTTATAGTCAGTGATTGTTTTATGTGTATGGATATACAACTAAGTTTGCGTCAAAGCAATTAATTAAAGAACTACTAACCGACTGATGCTGACCTGCCGGAAATAAATTCATGAGTTCAGATTTATACGTGAACTAATTTCACATAACTAAAGAACAAAATTGTTTTGCCACCAAAAAAAAAGAACAAAATTGTTTCTTTAAAATAAAATTTATTTTAAAATAAGGTAAAAATGTATTCTTTTTTAATTTTTAATAAATTAACATCTTAAATATATATTTAAATTAAATAATGCTTAACACTTATTTTATTTTAAAATAAGGTAAAAATGTATTCATTTTTTAATTTTTAATAAATTAACATCTTACAAATATTTTAAATTAAATAATGCTTAACACTTTCTTATTTATTTTAAATATAAAATCACTTTAAATCAATCTTGAATTATAACATACTCCACCAATCTAGATTTTGGTCATGTTTGGATAAATTTATCAATAAGTACTTATAGTAAAAGAAAATAAGAAGGTAAAATGAATTAAACTTCTTCTATAAGTTAAAATTAACGTATGCATAAATTAATTTATTGAAGTTTCCTCATTTAGCTTCTCCAAAAGTTTATTTTAACTTATCCATAAGTTAATTTTAACTTATAAAAGAAGCTTAATTCATATTATCTTTTTTTTTCCTATGAGTAATTATTAAGAAGTTTATATAAATAGGACCTTTGTAATTTTTTTCATTTTGGTGTGATAAATGAGTGATTTATGTTGTGATATGATAGATGTCACATGATAAGAAAAGAGTAATGACGCTAGTACACCCAATTTTTATATGGGTGGAAAAAAGAAAGAAAAAAATAAAAAAGAAGAACTGATAGATGTGACAAATGATGTGATAAAAAATTTATAAAAAAAAAGTGATTGAAGAGAAAGTAAATATATTTTTATTATTTTTCAAAAGAAAAACCATCATGCATTGGTCCACCATGCGTGTTTAATTAAAAAACACGGCTAATTTTAAATTTTGAAAAAGGTGTCAAGCGCTCGTATATTATATCATAATTATATGTTTTATTTTGAAATGATTATTAATTGAGATTATTTAATTTATTTCAAATTTTTTTGTTATTTTGTAAAAGGAAAAAATATTAACTTTTTTTTTACTTTTTTAAGTATAATCATTAAATACAGAAAATGAGAAGGTATTGATAATAATAAGGTAATATAGTTAAAATCATTTATATTTTTAAATTAATCGTATTTAATAAATTTTTAATCTTATATAAATTTTTAAATGACAATTTCTCCTCTAATTAACCAATATTTCATTGTTAATACAAAAATATAGCAACAAGGCTAAAGATGCAACAAAGAATAAGAGTTCAGACTTGAAATCCAAATATCAATCCCACCAACCCATAAAACATAAAAACAGTTCACGCCAGGAAACGTGGCCTGTTACAGTCTTTCCTGGGATGGGCTCTCTCCTATGAACGCTGGGTTGAGGGTGTTTGAATTAAATATTTCAATGGGATAGGGACATGTAAATTAAATATTTCAATGGTCTCCTATATCTTTTATAAACAGTTTTATAAATTAAATGACAATTAGTTTTCGAAAATGAAAGGAGTAGGTGTGTTTCTCATTTTTAATCTAACTCGCGGTTAAGAATTGGCCTGTAAACTTTATTTGTACAAATATATATAAAAATATCACATAAATACGTTTATTTTTGTCATTTTATATTTATTAGCTATTCAACAGTTAATTTTATCAAATACTTATAATTTAATAAGCTAGCTTAATATTTTTCAACTACCAGCTATCAACTAGCTTTTAAAATTTTAAATGACAATTTCTTTTTTGATAAGTCAATATTTTATTGATAAAATTAAAAAGTAACTAACACACAAGGAGTGGCTTAGCTAGGATGCTATAAGCCTAAAGATGCAACAAAGAAGAATAATTATAGGTAGATACTCTTTTATCTTAGACACTCTATTAACATTCATCACTTTTTTTTATTTTTCTTTTCCTATTAAATTATATCACTTATTATTCTTACACTTTTCTTTCTTCTATCTCTATTTCTCACTAAGTGTCAAATAAAGTGATGTAGTGTCCATAAATCAATTTTGAACAAAGGATAATAGCAACACATCAAACCCAAGCAGGACATCACTAGCTTACGCATACTAGCCTGCGTCACCAAAACACATACCAATGAAAGAGAGTACGTGTAGTAAATTCCAAATTTTTCTCTTTCATAACAATTGGCTTGGATTTTTCTAGCCAATGATTTGTTTTGTATGTGTATGAATACACGACCAACTCTGTGAAAGCAATTAATGCACTAATAAGTAATAACCAATTGATGCATACCAATTATGAGATTATGTGAACTAATTTTACATAACTAATAACAAAAATATTCATTTAAACTATTTTTTTAAATAAATAGGTGAAAATATACTCATTCTTTTAATTTTTAATAAATTAACATCTTATGATTTTCCAATTAAATAAATCAGTAATACTTTCTCATTTATTTTAAATATAAATTCACTTTATATCAGTCTTCGTTTTATACCATAATCCACCAACCCAGAATTTGTAATTTATTTTATTTTGGTGCAATGAATAAAGGATTTACATGTTTTGTGATATGATAGATGTCACTTCATAGCAAGAAAAACCATTAGCCATGCATGTGTATATAAATACTGTCACAATCGGGGATCATGATAAGAGGACAAATTGAAAAAACTTAAAATAGTAAGGGTTTTTTGGGAAAAAAAAAGAGAGTAAAATCTTTTCTAAATGTTTTTATGGAAAACTCATTTAAAACAAAAATGATCTTTTGACACCAAATTGTGAATTTAGGAGCTGATTATGCATAGGAAAGCTATTAATACCCTAACATTCATTAAAAGCAGTCATTCCTAATTAATCAAGTAAATTATTAATGAACTTTAAAATATTAAAAATAGTTATTTTGCTTATTATCTCATTGACTAAAAGATTAGCCTACCCAATTTCTTTTAATAATTTTTTATGAGAAAATAAGTTATATATTGATATTGTAAAATAATTTTACACAATTATTAATAAAAAATTATCATATATAGTAAGTTTGTTGACTTTTATAATAATTATCTTAAGAGTCATACTAATAGTGATTTCTAATTAATTGATAATATAATTTTTTTTCACTGATAATACATAGAAATTAAACTCATTTTGCATAGTATAGTTTATTTAATTATATGTACAGCATTTCAAAATTCCTTCTAACAAAACTCAAAAAAAAATTGCAAAGCAATTAATAAAACGTAAACGTCAATCAAAACTTGTCTTTCATTTTCCCCCACCACCACAGTGTTTTTTTTATTAAAATTCCAGTACCACTCAACTACTTTTCACGGTGAATAATAGCTTCAGAATCTTATCTATTTCTTTTTCTTTTTTTTTTGCCTAATCTATTAACTAAATATAAAATTTTAAGGTTAGTCAAGCCTACTAGTTTAGTTTCTTTATATCCAATACTCAAATAAAACCCACATTGGGCACTATACAGCCCACGTGTAATTATTGGCCATCTCCAATGGATGTAAGCCTGAAAGCAAATAATGTGGCGTTGCCAAAGCCTATTACACCAATTACCAATTGCAATCAACACTGCGAATACCATTTAAAAGGAAAATAAAAAAGGAGAACGTAGGGTTCAGGCGCAGGACAAGGGAGACCAAAAAGAAAACTACAACACACCAAACCATTCGGGCTTCAAATTGAAACAAAAGATTGGAACAAAAAAAATGAATTGAGGAATAGGCTACGTGCTGTCCAGTGGGTTCTTGGTCAAGGAAGAATTTGAAAGCAATCTAGCCCAACCAACAACCATACAAAATAAAAGAAAAAGAAAAAAATAACAATAAAAAAAAAAGACACAATTGACATAATTAAGGGCTAATTTGTTCCTTGGCATATGGGGGCAGATCAGGAGCATTCTTTTTGTGGTGTTATGTTATTTGTGATTGTGTTTTGATGGAGGAGATGTGGTGTGTAGTATGATGGGTTTTTCTCTCAATTTTTTTGAGGTTCTCTGTTATGATATTTTTACTATTCCCACATTCCTTTTCTTTTTGGTTAAATTGTACATTTTGCCACCCATCTTTGGTTATTTTGCAAATTTTGCTATCTAACTATTTTTATTGCACATTTTTTCACCTAACTTTTAAAATTCACGCAGTTTGCCACCCAATTATTTTACTTGCATATTTTGTCACTCAACTTTCAAAATTTGCACATTTTGCCACCCTAAGTTGAGTAGCTAAATGTACAAGTAAAATAATTGAGTAGCCAAATGCATGAATTTTAAAAGTTAGGTGACAAAATATGCAATAAAAATAGTTAGGTGACAAAATTCGCAAAATCATCAAAGATGAGTGGTAAAATGTGCAATTAAGCCTTTCTTTCTTAATTTGGTGTAGGGGGTTGGTTTTCGAATGAATACCAGAGGATATGATACAAACCAAAATTATTACTTTTCTCCGTCTCTGTTGATTGATCTAGAATGTAATTTCCTTTCCTGCACTCAGTTTGTGTCTGCCTCTTCTTTTTTTTTTTTAAATTTTGCTCCTCAATTTTTTCGCTCTATGATTTTTCCTCTCGTAGATTTCCCCCCTTTTAATTCTCTTAATTCATTGTATTTATACACTTTACAATTGATTTCTTAATTTGTTTAATATCAACTTGCAGTGATCAATTTTTTCCAACCTAGTAGCAGCAATCGGTGATGATGATGATCATAGGGACGAGGCTTCTCCTCTCTGTATTTTTTACTTTACTTTATTGTTTTTTTTTTATTTTGTGTAATTTTTTTCTGTTCTTTTGATCTATTATAAATTAGAGTGGACATTTTGAATAGACCTGAGTAACCCAATAAATTATTTATCATTCAATGTTTTTATTTTGCCCTTTATGTCTCTAAAATGGGCTCAAAAGCCCCAAGTCCAAAACTAAAAAAAAAAAAAAAACACATAAAAGTGATTTTTTTAGGGCACTGCTATTCCCACCTCATTTTTTGCTATTTTCATCCCAAATCTTGTTGAATTTTTTTATTCCGAAAATACCTCTTGACAGAAACCCATTTCCATTGTGATTTTGTATAATGGAAACATGTTTCCATTATTGTAGAGGGGGACACATCCAAAATGCATAACATAAACACGTTTTCATTATATATATATTGAAAATATACAACGGAAACGCATTTTCGTTATGTATCAATCTCAAATACATAATGAAAATGCGTTTCTGTTATGTATTTGAAAATTAATTGCTCATATTTATTAAATTTAGTTTTTTTTTTGAGGTACAGCTTGTAATAGTTTACTGACGCATTTGAATCGGTGTGATCTAGACCATTGATTTATTGTGTGCAATTTCGACCATTTCTTTTTCTAACGCACAGGATATCGCTTTTAATGACTCTTTGACGCATGAACAGGGCATGCATTTGAATCAATGTGATCCAAACCATCGATTCAGTCAGTGCAATCTGGATTGTTTCTTTTTCTGACGCATAGGACATCACTTTGAATGATTCTCTAATGCGTGAACAAGACATGCATTTGAATCGATGCGATCTGGACCTTTGATTTAGTCAATGCAATCTTAATCATTTCTTTTTTCTGATGCACAGGACAAAACCTTTAATTATTATCTGACGCGTGAACAGTATCTGCACTAGTATAAGAGAGATGTGTGCTCTAAAACACTTACCATTGCCTTTCTTGATAGCCATCTCTGTTCTATATTGTTTCTTCTCCTTTGAAGATGGACGAATTTCTTACTGTGATGTATTACAATGGTTAGATGACAACATCTGGAGGGGTCTTTTTTCAATGTCTTCATGGTCCTGCTTTTCTCAAGGTTACAAAGGACATAACGGTTATTGCTTTGGAAAAAAATTTAGGATGCGATCGAAAGTAGTAAAAAAATACTTTATATTCAATATCGTCAACCTATACCTGTAAGGGATGACTGTGTTCATTACAGGTCTATGGACATTAAAGATGACAAGGATGTTGCCCATCTTTGGCCAATTTCGTAGGCTTGCATTGATTGAGTTGTACACTACGTTAGGCAGATATCCTGAAGAGATCCTTTCCCGTCTGTGTCGACCATGAATTGCCAAAGAGATCATTGTATGCTTGTGTGAACCTGAGGCATTAACCAACTCCAATGACCAAGTAGCTATTGGTTGAGTGAACCATGACAATGCACATTATTTACTATTATTTGTGTTTGTATCGAATTTATGTAGAAGTGCTTTTTAATTTATGGAATATTATTGTTTATGTGTTATTTGTTTGTTTTTATTTGTATTGCGTGCATTAATTGTGACAACATAATAATGACACTTACAACGCAATAAGTGTAACATATATAAAATTCAAAACATCTATAAAATCCAAAATTATATATAATAAGGTCCGTACATAATGTATAAAATACTAAAAAAGGATCTAACAAAAAAAAAAAAAGTCAAGCATCAGATGTGGTGGTTGTCTTCCTTTGCCTACTCCTTTAATAGGTGCACTTGGAGGCTATGCCTGACTAAACAATAGTCAATGCCTACCGGATCATCCTATCACTGTTTATGCCCTTAAGCACCACCCAAAGATGTAGTATACACTTTATAAGGCCAACAACTATCTCCTAATGTGCCAACAAAACATGAAATTCAAACTTTTACTAAAAATTGTGTCATTGTCATTGAAAAAAATATAATATAAAGATATATATGTTTACCTCGCATGAATAAGAGTCATTGGATGAAGACTCTGTCATAGGTTGCATAGGCTGTTGTGGCACAGGAACTCGTGGAGGGTCTCCCAATCCCAAAGGAACCAAATAGGATGAGATACCTAGTGGAACCACTCAAGGTAGCCATTCACGGAACTCTATAGAGCCTCATGTAGAACAGCCGCTCCTCTCTCGACCACGTGCGCCTCTCAGCGCTCCTAGTCATCAAATTGGTTGATCAACGATGAGAAGTCAGTAGGCAGAGGGCAAGCGATCCCCTGGATATAGCCAAATTGCCTCAAGACCCTCTTTGGCAAATGTGTATGCATCCGAGTACTATAGCAGATGAAGCCTAAGTAGAGCAAGATGGACTCCAACTTGCAATGACCCTATGTGCGTCATATGGCACCCACACAAGTCATCCATTTGCAACTGGTCTAATGTCTGCCTAGTCCCCAGTGCAAGACCAATGCCCTTCGTCGCCTTCCATCAATGGAGGAGAGGATGTTCGTCCAAGTAAGGGACAGTCAACGTTCTCTCCACGTTAGTAAGAAGTGCTTATAGATCCACACCTGTAATTGACAATTAATAAATTAAATTACATAAGCAATATAAAACCTAAACAAATATAAACCCTAAAATACAATATCATATCATCAAGAAGCTCATATATCCTCTAAATTGCGCTATAGAAAGGAGACTAGGAATGCTAAGCTGGTTGTACAGGTATGCCAGCACAACTAAACCCCAAGAATATCCTATGCATGCTTGCAGCTCATGGAAGAGGTCCATATAGTAGACCTGGACATGTGTAAAGCTCTTATCGGTGAATATTGTGCAGCCAACAAGATGTAAGAGATATGCTCTCGTAGCAAACATCGTCTCCCCAATTTCAAAGCTTACATGATATGTGTCCCTCAACCGGGATAATTCCACGCGAGCTCTTTTCATTGTCATAGTGTGTGCATCAACATATGTAGCACTTAGCTCACTCATCAATAACTCGATGGCCTTATCGCGGCTATAATATGCATGCTGGCACACCTTGCCTATAATAGGCAAGTGCAAAAGACATGACACATCATCTAGGGTTATGGTCATCTCCCGTACTAGAAGGTGGAAGAAGCTAGTGTCCTTATGCCACCACTTAACAAAGGCACATACCATGCCTTGTTGGTAGCAACATACCGTACCTCTATCAATGGGGTGAGACCCGAACTCTGCATAAGTCCCGCCACCTATAGGTCTATCGACATCGATAACAACTTACTCCCGTGGCTGGTTAGCATCATCTCGCGCCGGGGCTAGCTGAGCCAAATGTGTCCTACAACATGATCCTTATAGGACCTAAGCAGTGACAAGTTTACAGGACCTCCTGAAAATGGAGGTCCAACAATTAGATGAGCAAAATCTACCTCAGGCTCCTCCGCCTCCTGTATCCCAGGCGCTGCCTCAAGTACATCATCATGTACCTCCTCCTCATGTTGTTACTTCTGTTGTCTGTGCTCTTCCTAGTTGTTTGCAGCCTGTCTAGCCCATCTTGTCGATGCAGTTGACGTTGGATGCCTAGATGTGCCTAGTGCATCATCTAGCAAAGGGTCTCGTCCAGGATGAGGGGCACCAAATCTCGTGTGTGGCATAGTGAACCTAAAAATTAGTTAGTAAATAATTAATAATCAAATATAATCAATATTATTAATCAAAAATATTCTAAAAATAATTAATTTAATTATTAAATTAGTTATATTATCAAAAACAACTAAAAAAATTAATTTAAATTATTAAATTCATATAAATAATTAAAATAAAAATTTAATTTTAAAACACATGACTTGAATTATTTATTTCATTAAAATAAAAAACTATTTAAAAAAATAATTAAAATCATGAAAATCAAATAAATAATTAAATACAAATTTAATTTTAAAAAAATAACTTAAAATTTTAATTCATCAAAATAAAAAAACTATTTATAAAACAAACAATTTAAATCATTAAAATCATATAAATAATTAAATAAAAATTTAATTTAAAATTCATGCAATACATAACGAAATCACGATTTCGTTGTGTATCTAGTGAAGATATATAATCCGTTGTGTATCACTACACAATGAAATCGTGATTCCATTAAATCTAAAACTTAAAAAAAAAACGGGTGAACTCACAAGTCGACGAATGCGAGACGAATGTGGCTTTTCAACGAAATCCCGATGACAAAATAGGAGCTTTGGTGATGAACAGGGGGCTGAGAGCTTAGAGGAAGGAAGAGAAAGTAGTGGGGTGTGGGGAACGGAAGCGCGACGAGGGAGTGGGAAGGAGAAGGGGGTGAGAAGTATTTTAAATGTGGGAGGGGAAGGGACGGGATAGAGGTAGAAATATATTTTTATAGGCTTTTGAAAAAGAAAGGGGTGAAAAGAGCAAAAAATAGGGTGGGAATAACAGCGTCCTTTTTTGAATTTTAACAAAAACTTGCGGCATAGATGGCCCAATCCAAGAATAACAGACATAATAAAAAAACGGGTTTTGGGTTTAGATGTATCAATCTAATAAAAAGAACAGTAAAGAAAGAAAATTAAATGAGAAATAGAAAAAAAAAAATTGCCTCATTAATTCGATAACAAAAAAGTTTGCAAAAATAAAGGCAAATAAGGCACAACAAGTCTGTGTTAGAAATACCAATTATTTTTTTAACAAGAAGATGACAATAAAACATACTAGGCCCAATGTTGGCCCAATAGGTAGAGAGACTGTAGAAATAGAAATAAGAAAAGAAAATATTAAGTTCATGTTGACTTATTCTTGAATTTGTCATTTGTTCAAAAAGATGTAGAAAAGAAAGAAAAAACATTAAAAAAAAAGGAAGATGAAAAATAGAATAATAGAGGATAAAATTAGGTACTCACAATAATTATATTAATTATTTATAATTTAGTGAGTTGTGTTTTGAGTAATCTAATTAAGTGAGTCTATTGACTACTAAAGAATGTGATGTGGGCTTCATGAGTGGATACTATTATTGGCCAACTTCAACATAATGAGAACACTATCAGAGTTAATAAATAAGGAACCCTGGTTGTGGTCTCTAGGATATTAAGTCACACAATTTTCTCTCTTCCCCCCATTTGAAGAGTTACAAAATTGATGAATTAAAAGGCTTTGCTTGAAGAAGAACTAGAACTTGAACCCCGTGCAATGCACGAGTGAATTGTTTTTTTTTTTTTTTGTATATATAAAAAATATATTGACAATTTTTGTTAATTTCTTATTTAATTAAAAAGATCTAAAATAAATTAAAATTTCTGTAATAAGAAACTTAATTTACTATGTTATGATAGAATAATAACATATCAATTAGATATGAACTTATTCGTTAATTAATAAGAATAAATAGAAGAAAACTTAATGTGTTTATTTTCCATTAAAACTATAAATTTGAATTTTAAGTTTTTTATAGTGCTACAAATATTTTCTAATTTAAAAAATCCTACCAACTCCTTTTATTCGTGCTCATAGTTTCAATAAGTCTTCAACATCGATCAAATAATCAATACCTTTGAGTCCAAATATTTATTCTAATATTTAATAATCTGATATGTTGTAAATCTTAGAATCTTTAGTATATTATTCCAAGATGTATGCCTATACAATTTGGCTTTCACATAAAAAAAATAAAATTAAAGACAATAACTCAAACATAGTCTTAAGACATGACCATGTTTAATTTTGTCAATTGTCTTAAGAGAAGTTTCCTTCTCTGATGTTTGATAAGTTTAAATTACATATGAAATAAATCCCAATCTTGCATTTCACCTTTCACCAACACACCCTGTGACCCATGCCCACTACACCACAATTTCAACTCCTTTGTAGTTAAACTTAATATATAGTATTTGATGTTGTATAGCTTACATAAATAAACATTTAATATATTTTTAATATATGTAAATATGACAAATTTTGGTATTAGTCTTTAAAAAAATTATCAATTTTGGTTCTTATAAATTTAAAAGTTTTAAAAATCATCACATGTCATGTCAAAGTAGTCACTGATATGACATATCTAAATACATGTTGCATCATCATTAAATAATAAATAAAGATAATTTAAAATAGTAAATTTATGAAATCAAAATCAACAATTTTTCTGAAGGATTAAAAACATAAATCACCATATTTATTGAGACTAAAAATATATTTAATTCTATAAATAAATAACCATGCACCTTTTACATTGAATCCAAATTTAAAATTTACTTTATTACATTAAGATGTACATTATTTATTGAAAAATAGTATATGCATTAATAGTGTAAAGTTTTTATACTGTCATCGAATCACAATTTGCCATGTATGATAAGTTTTTTAATTTAAGTAATAACTACCTTAAAAATCATACCTATCATAATTCTAATTGGTTGATTGAGTAAAATTTTTTATATTAACAATGCATAGAAATTAAATTCTTATTTATATATATCAGCCATAAAATGGTTTATCGCGCATTAAATAATGTATGATTTTTCTGTAAAGGAGCCAAACTTCTATGCCATAGCCTTTTTGTTAATTTATATGGTGTGTCACTTTATTTTCCTATTAGCGAAAAGAATAACCTTGACTATGTTTTCTTAGTAAGAAGAACCTAGGCTGTCTTATTTGATTAACACTTAAAATTATGTATGACTTTTCTTTTTGAAATGTTTTGGTGAAACAATTAAAGGTCATGTCTAAGTTAAAAATAAATTAAGGCATACCAAAGGATTTGGTCTAACAAAGGCATAAACTGATGAGGTTTTAAATTGCAATCCATAACTATTTCTCGGTCACAATGTCAATTTGGGAGTTATATATAATTGTATATCTGCGTTTGCTCACAATTGTCTGCAATATTATGGTTTTGGAGGCTTTATACAATGTTCCGCAACCATAACAACAATTTAAAACCTTAATATTAACAAAGGAACCATTGTGATGGAGTCTCTTTGATGATCCCATGAACCAATGAACCTTGTATATATTTGCTAGTAACTCGTACTCTCTCGACACTAATAATTCCTGTGGTAGTGTAACCTTTTATTTATTATCTAATTATAAAGTGTGTTTGCTCACACGTGTCTCTGTATATTGTACATTTTCTTCGTTAGTTAATAGTTATCATTCTCCTTGATGAATTGAAGAAAGCTCTTCTCTTTGCAGCACTGTATAGCGCCATCGTACATTTCATTGATGTTGTACTTGAACTTGAACCCAGTATTCAAGAGCTTTCTTGATGATAAACCACTGAACTTTCGATCACCATTAGTTGAATCCCATATGTTGCTGCAAAATATATATATATATATAAGAAAAGTTTGAATAATTAGGTCTTATATATAGATTAAAGAAACAAATATATGTAAAAACATAAAACATAAAGAAAATAAAATATCAAGCTTACTTTGGTACTGTTATGTGATACCCAGGATATCTTTGACGAAGTAATTCATACATTTGATAAAATGATATTTGGTCTGACGAACATATATACCTTCCATTAGCATTATCATAATCAAAGAGAAATATAAGAGCACGGGCAGCATCATCTATGTGCACCATGTATGAGTTTGTGAGATACTCGTATTGAGTCTGGTCTCCTAAAACAAGTACACACATGAAGTAGTGTTATATATACTTCAAATATCAGAATCACAAGAAAAGGATAAATGTGTTTTTCTTTTCTTTCGCTTTTGAGATCCGTACACATATATAAAGTGCATTGAATATAGTCAATTAATCATTTTTTCCCTTTTGAAAAACTGACTATGTAATTCTAAATTTTGTTTACTTTTTATTCTAAATTATGTTTCGCAACACATTTCAACTAGTTTCTAACTTTTTCTATTATCTAAAAAACTTGTTTAATCTTATTAGTAGTATTGGTAAACAAGCTTTTTTTAGTAGTTTGTAGTATTTTTTAAGACGTTACTTCCAAGTAGTGTTTTTTAAAATGCTAGCTTCTAGCTTTTCATCTTTATTCTCTTTTTATCTTTAAAATATTTATTAAGTTTCCTTTTTATTCTTTTTAAATAAGCTAAGATTTTATTATTTATTTGATTTCTTTTTTTCACTAATTTATTATAGAATAATAGATGATAAGTTTATTTTATTTTATTTTTGCTATTACTTTTTGAATATTTTTTATATTACATTGTTTAATATTAACCATTACACTATTTACACTATTTATTTTATTATTTTAGCATTATACTTCAAATATTGATAATGATAGATAATAGGTTTATTTTATTTTATTTTATTTTTTTAATTATTTTTTATATTACACTATTTATTTTAACCATTGTATTATTTACAATATTTATTTTACTATTTCAACATTATACTTCAAGATATTGATAATGATAGATGATAGGTTTATTTTATTTTTCTATTATTTTTTGAATATTTGTTCTATTATAATATTTATTTTAACCATTACACTGTTTATATTATTTATTCTATTATTTTTAACATGATACTTGAAGATGTTTTAACAATTACACTACTTAACATAATGAAAGTATAACATCTACTTAAGTGTATGTCATTTTTACTTTATTTTAAACTTGATTGAAAATATTTTAAGATATAGTGTAAGATTAATAATTGAATACACAATATGAAAAAAATATAATAATTGAAACTAAAAAATGCAATTAAAATAATTAATCTATAAATAAAAAATTACAAGAGTATAAATGATACATCTAATTTTTCAGCTTTCAGCTAACTTTTAAGCTAGTTTAGCATTGTTTAATTATATCTATGGATATATAGCATCAATCGATATATATTATGATCGAGCTTCGTAAAATGATACATCTAATAATTTTTCACAAAAAGTAAATTTTATTAATTGATCCACTTAAGTTTACAAGAATCCATACATTTTAAATATTAATTAATACTTTATTACATAACTTTATTTTGAAGTATGACATGTTATTTAAAATGTAAGTAAATATTTATCTATCTATATATTATTAGATTACATATATACTAATGTTTAAATCATATAAAATTTGATATATACAATCATCATTATAATATTATATTATTTAACGGTTTGATTTATATATATTTTTTAAAAATTATTAAATATGTTATTTTATAAATTTTAACATCTAGTTTTTATGCGCGCACAAACACTAATATATTAATATCTAGCTTGCAAAAATTTATATATCTTAGAACTGACAAACAAAGTTGAGTTACACAGTGATTATAGACAAGGTATCTAGAAACATTACAAAAAATTTTATATGCTAACAAAAGATATTAGTTTTTAAACTTATTTTTATTAATATTGTTTGCCTAATAATAAATTTAGTATTATAAATATGGTGGATCTACCACACTAATAGCATGGTATATAGTCAATACCTCATGTCATTAATATAGACTCAAAAAATCAATATTAATAATTCATCAGTTTAATTAAGTTAAAAAAAAGTATACTAATTAAATTCCGTTTGTTAGTATATAAGATTTTATAGTGAAATTAAAGTTGTGACAGTAGCTGTGTAATATAAATTATAACCAATTAAACTATCTCATGTATATTAAAAAAGTAAGATATAAAAAAATGCAATGACAAAAAATGTGTACAAGGTGGTAACGAAGTTTTTAATCAAGTTTACGCATATATTTCAGTCACAGTTCACAATAAAGAATAAATTACATACAGATAATTGTCAAGAAAATGGGAACATATGTGTTTTCTTCAATTTTTCAATGTGGGGATTCAGTTAGTCAGGTACACACACATGCATAATGACTGAGCTTAGGGGATAAGAAAGGTTAATTAATACATACCTATGATCATGGCGAGTGCTATATAGACAGATGATGGTATATTGGGACAAATAAAGGGTCCAACGACCAAAGGAAGAACCAAGCTCACCACCTCCAACCCATTCTGTTTTCCAAACTCTAAAGCAGCCCTCTCGGTTAAAATTTTGGAGACCAAGTACGAAGAGCTTACAAGATTGCCACTTCGGCAAAGTTCAAGGTCACTCCACGTGTCTTCATCCACCACATCAAGACCACTACCATTGTATAAAACCGTGGCTGCACTAGAAGTGTAGACCACTCGTTTCACGGTCTTTGAATCAAGGCACGACTTCAAAATGCCAAGTGTTCCTTCCACAGCTCGCTTTGTCACTGTTTCTTCGGGCTCTTGGCCATGAACGTCCATTGGGTGCGCAAGATGGAAGACTCCCACACACCCTTTAATGGCTTTGTCAAAACTACCAACTTGATCAAGGTCAGCATGGAAGATTTGGAGCCTACTTGATGCTTCTGGTAAGTTTGTGAGATAGCTGAGATCTTTCTTGTATTCTAATGAAGCAGATATTTGAGTTAGAAACTTATTCATCTAATTAATATTGTTAGCTTGATTATCAACTAACTAATATGCTAATTATCCATCTAAAACTATTTTTTTATTTTTACGAGGTTCCTCTCTTTTGTCCATTTTTGTAGGTTGAGCAATGCTAGCTCAATCTCTAATTGTCAAGGTCGTCAAATTTTAATAATCCAATTAAAGGTGAAGGCCTTGAAACTATGTCATAAATGAGAATTTAATTAAAATAAATTCATAGGGTAAAGATTTTTTTACACTATTATTGAACCATAAATTGCTAATTAAAAAACCAACTTTTATAATAATTACTTTGAAAGTCATATTCAGAGTGATTTCTTATTGGCTAATTGAGTAAAAAGTTTCATTTTCAAACGCGGTTAGTGTAAATATTTTTATACTGTCAACTAATTAAAAATTATCTTAAATATGACTTTTAAAACAATTATTACAAAAATTAACAATTTTATCATACATGTCAATATATGATTGAATGACAATGTAAAAAGCATTTATACTATCAGCACATTTTAATTAATTTAATTTGTGTAAAAATTCTTTTACTAAAAACGGCGTAAAATTAAGCTTCATAAATAATTAATTTTTACAAGTAAAATGAAAGCCAACATTAATTGTTGAGCCAAAGATTTCAAATGATCCATTTATCTCTACCGTCTAATACCAAATTAAGAGCATGCAGATATAATCTACAATCAAACCCAATTTCGTCACTACCTAGCTCCTAGAAATAATTATAAACGAGAAGAGAAGAGGAAACAAACATGAACAATTCGGGTTCTACAAGTGTTAAGAATAGGAACGAAGGCAAAGTGTCTTTAATTCGCAGATGCAGGTCAATTTGACAAAAGAACATTAAGTAAATTCGTTATACCTGCACCAGAATAGGATCTAACGGTGGCTCGGACCGAGTAACCATGTTGAAGAAGACGCATTATTAGCCAAGATGCCACATACCCTGTCCCACCAGTTACACAAACTGTACCTTTCTCTTCTTCCATATCTTTCTTCCTCATTCCATTGTCTCCTTCACTCTGCCGAGTAATTTATGTTTGCAAAAGAAATATATAAAGTTCACTTAAATGCCTTATTCCAGGGCGCTAGTTAAGGGTCCTTCTTAATTGTTACAGGCCATTCCAGCTATTTTAGCAATATTGTTAATTAATGTATGGTATTGCTAGCTAGCTGTACTACCATGTTACTTCTGAAAGTAAACGCATTGAGTTGTTCTCTCTTTATTTAGTGTATTGCGTTGCGCAACTTCTATTGTACTTTAACTTGCAATAATGTCATGTTTTAAATGTGTCCGTTAATTAAAAATATCAAAATGTCTACGATTTTAACTACGTTTTGCTTTTGTCTTTATTAACAAATCTATAGAGCTGACAGGTTGTTCAGGTAATTAGTTCTTCCCAAAGAATACTATAGATCTCCTGGTGTAGAAGACCGGCATATATATAGGATTAGTTACTTGCTCCTGCAGGTTCATCATTTTTATTTTTTTACAATAGTCGCATGGAGGTTAAAACATACAACCTCATACATGCTATTCAAATTTCCTCACTACTAGGCTGACGCTAGTCTCTTGGTTTATCGTTAAGAATTTATTCAATAAGATTATTTTGGTTAAACTACTGTTATATTTTTCTTTCTACACTTTTTTAAAAGATTTTCCAAGTATTAAATAAAAAATAAATGAATTTAATACAGGTTAAATTAATCTGTTGATCCCTATAGTTTTTATAGAGTTTTTAATTATGTCCCTACAGTTAAAAACAGGCTAACAGTATTATAACTCTATTAATTTATATTTAACTTAATTGTACTTTTAGTCATCTAATTTTTATTTTATTTACAATTAAGTCTAAGTTTAGGTGGTATGCAAAAATGGAAAATGAATTTATAAAGGTGTGAAGGCGAGAATTGAACCCTCAACCTTTAAATTCATCAACACCACTAAAATGACTAAGCTAATGAATTTGTTTAATATATAAATAAAAATTATATTATATATAACTTAAACGGGAGACTAAAATTATACATATTTGTACTACTACTAAATTAAATAATATTAGTATTATACAAATTAATAATATTAAAATTAAATAATATTTAGTATATATTTATATATTGTTAGGAAATATTATTTAGTATATATTGTTAGTAAATATTATTTAATTTTAATATTATTAGTTTATATAATGTTAATATTTTTAATTTAGTAATAGTAAATATATTTATAATTTTAGTCTCTTCTTTAAGTTATATATAATATAATTTTATTTATATATCAAATAAAGTCATTAGTTCAGTTGTTTTAATGTTGTGGTGAATTTTAAGGTTGGGAGTTCGATTCACACCTTTAACATCTTTATTAATTCTTTTCCCATTTTTTAATACCATCTACCCTTAAACTTGATTGTAAATAAGAGAAAAGTTGAGAGACTAAAAAAGTAATTAAGTTAAATATAGACTAACAGAGTTGTAACACCGTTAGCATGTAGGAATTTAATTACAAACTTTTTAAACTATAAGGATTTTTTTTTAAGTATTTTTAACTGTAGGGACCTAATTAAAAATTCTACAAAATTATAGGAACTTTCGAATTAATTTAACCTTTAATATATTGAAAATATTCAATGCTTCTAATAAAGTAAGACCATTACTAGAAGATATTGTAAGAGTATTTAGAATTATTCTTTCAGTAAACTATAGCAGTTAAGGATCTCATGCTATTAAGGAGAAATTAATGAATAATTAGTGGGTAACTACTAAGTAACTAATGAAATTATTATTGCAAAAAAGGTTGTTTCTTGTGGGACACCTTTGTCGGTTCTTGCATATCTCGGGCAATCAGATCCAATATAGATTAGTAAGAAATACACGTCTAAAATTCATCAAAAAGAGATACACGTTTAAAAATTTTAGGTTAAATTGTATTTTTGGTCCTCCTATTTTTTTTCAATTCACAATTTTGGTCACCCTATTTTTTTTAGAGATATCTAGCCCTCCTATTTTAAAAATCCACATTTTGGTCTCGTTGTCAAATCTCTTACATTGATAGTTAGTTATTTAATGTTGACTTTGATGTATCAATACTTAAATAATATGTTAGAGTCAGAGTCAGCATTAGAGTTATTGTTGACACGTCAGAGTCAACATTAAACCACTAACGGTAAATACAAAATATTTGACGAAAGGGTTAAAATTGCAAAATTGTAAAAATAGGAAGAAAAAATGTCTCTAAAAACATAAGAGTACCAAATTGCTTATTTTTAAAAATAGAGGGACTAAATGTCTCTCAAAAACAAGAGAACCAAAATTGGGGATTGAAAAAAAATAGGGGGATCAAAATGTAATTTAGCCAAGATTTTACTAACTCTATTTTTATAATAACGCCAATATGAAAAATGAGATTATAATTTACGGGGCTATTTTGGTTGCCTATATTGTCTATTTCTTTTCTATTTTTACTTAAAATAATGTTGAAAATATGTTTGCTTAATTTTAAAAAACATTTTGTTTTGAAAACGTTTCCAAAATAAGTCTAAAACTGAAAAAAAAAAAATTTCTAAGGCTTTGGTACCAAAAGGAAAGTAATAGGAAAGAAAAGGAAAAAGTGAACAGAAAGAAAATAGTGAAAGTAATGAGATGATTTTTATAGTTTGTTTAGCAAGAAAGTAAATAAAAGAAAAAAGTTAATATTTTTTCTCCTATTTAATTAGATAAAAAGTAAAAAAAATGTATATAAAATAGGTTAAATTAATCCGAAGGTCCCTATAGTTTTGTAAAGTTTTTAATTAAGTTCCTACAGTTAAAAATATGTTAAAAAAGTCCTATAGTTTAAAAAGTTTAAAATATAAATCCTTACAACGTTAGCTAACAATGTTATAACTTCATTAATTTATATTTAACTTAATTACACTTTTAGTCTCCTAACTTTTTTCTTATTTACAATCAAGTCCAAGTGTAGGTGGTATGCAAATTAATATATATTAATAAACTTTTAAAAAGATTTTAAATATATTAGATATGATATAAATATATCAGAAGAAGGTTAATTGGAAATATATGATATAAATATACTTGTTAAGTGAAATAAATATAAAAATTATTTCATTGATAAAAATATCTTAGATCAGTCACTAAAATATGCAAAAAAAATATAAAAATTAAAACACACATTTTATAAAAAATAAAATTATTTAAAATAAAGTGATTAAGTTATATTAAGATATTAGTATTAAAATATAAGTTATTGTCTATTTTGTTTTATAATATTTATTATTTATTTACAAGTCGTCGATATACGTATAGTTTTGGTTTATAGTATATGTTTATTAATTTATATTTATTAAATATTTAATATTATTAATATCCTAAAAATATATACTTTTATATTTATTATATTTATTAATATAAATTTAATATTATTAATCATAATATTAATATTATTGAATTTAGTAATAGTAAATTATATGCAACTTAGTCTCTCGTTTAAGTATCTATAATATAATTTTTATTTATATATTAAATAAAGTTATTAGCTTAGTGGTTTTAGGGTCCATTTGCTTTTTCAATAAATTTCATGAACTAAACAGCACAAAGCATTTGTCCTATGTTTGTTTAAAATAATGGTCAAAGAACAATACAAATAAGGGAATTAAGATTGGACAAAAGTCTAAAATTTTGTTACTCAACAAACCATGAAACAATTTTTTGTTCCAGTACAAAATACTCAAAAACAAAAATACTCCACCATTGTCGTTGTCGTTGTCACCATCGTCACCGTTGCCATGTTGTTGGTGCAGCCACCACCACTATTGTCGTCACCGCCACCGTTGTGGCTACCTTCATCGTTGTCAACCACCACTATTTACTACGACCACCATTGTTGTCATCGCCGCCACCACCGTCGGTTACCTCTACCACCACTATCATAATTGCCACCATCATCATCGCCTCAGCCACTACCGTCATCACTGCCACTGCCATTATTGTTGTCATTACCACCATTGTTCCCCAAACCAAACACTTAACCTGCAACCATAGTTGCCACTCCACCGCTCCACCATCGTCATCATATTAAGATAATTAATATGAATTGTATTAAGATAATTAATATTAAAAAAAGCTATGCAATAAATCTTACACTACTTTTGCTTGTGATATTCATTGTCCACCAAATAATGTACAGGATAAAGAGTTATCTTGTAACTTAAATATTTGCCTTGTGCTGTTTTTCCTATACTTTACCTTAGTGCGTATCAAGTGCACCCTTAGTGTTGTTGGTGGACTTCAAGGTCGGGGGTTTGATTCTCACCTTAAACACCTTATTAATTTCTTTCCTTCCATTTTTGCATATCACCTACACTCGGACTTGATTGTAAATAAGAGAAAAGTTAGAAGACTAAAAATGCAATTGAATTAAATATAAATTAATAGAGTTATAACACCGTTAATGTGTAAGGATTTAATTACAAACTTTTAAACTATAAGGATATTTTTTAAGTGTTTTTAACTATATGAACTTAATTAAAAACTCAATAAAACTATAAAGACTTATAGATTAATTTAACCTATAAAATAACATAAATGATGAATTTAATAAGCCCTTCATTTAACAAGATCAAATAGATGTAGGATTATAGCATATTATCGCATGATGAGTGTAGAGAGAATACGATGATAGAATTTGTGTACTTGGGATAAAGAATTTATTTGTCTTGTTCTTCATGAGATTCGAGTAAACCATGTAGAGAGCTAGAATGAGAAAAGATTACCCTCTATCACGATTGGCTCGACAAAGATAATTAACCGTCTAATGGGCAACAATTAAATAATCCATTGTGTGAGGGCAGGGACCTCTCATTGGGCATTAATTTAATAGCTTAACCCATCACAAGTTATTCAGAATAAAAGCCCAATACAACATCCATCAATTAATTAGGGCAATTGATAAATACACCTCCCTCAATTATTAAATATACCTCCTTTTATATAATATATTTTAAAAATATCTCTTTTCATCAACACATTCCAAAAATACACCTCCCTTCCCTTTGTTGCTTTTACTGTTTTCCTTTATTGCTTTTCTTTATATTCTAGTTTATTATTCTAATATCATCTTCTCCTTTACCTATTTTCCAAGTGCTCTTTGAAATAACTTAGGAATCTATAGCTAAGGGACAAATTCTTCTCTTGGTGAAATCGCTTGAGATATTCTGGGATCGGGTTGGAGTAATTCTAATCAAAGCATTCAGTTAGAATTTTCATTTCACGCACAACAAAATTGGCATGCATAATGGGACTACTAGGTGAACACGTCTAGAAGTTTGATTCTCCAGGTCATGATTACACCTAATGTATGCACCTTAGGTCTGGGAAGACTCTTAAGTGATGGAATTAGGTTAGAAGAGGAATGGCTCATGTAAAGGAAGTGAGGCAGTCTCGTTAGGGATGCCTACATCTTTGGCAATCTCCACTACGTTGCAGTCCATGCAAAGCACACACCAATAACAATTACCAAACCTCTCATTTCAGCCAATGCTACAAATGCATAAGCGCCTACAGTGATGACAACCTCATTTATTCATCAACAGATAGACATGGGAATACATGATCTTATGCTGTAACTATCTAAGCAATTGGAATATTGTGTAACACCCTATTTCTCCTATACCTGATTAAGTGTTTTAATAACTAAAAGCAGGAACTTAGATATGTAATCTAGGTGATTAAAAGGAAGAATGAATTGTTATTGTGTATGGTTTGTTATATGTGGTGAAAGTGGTGAATTATCTGTTTGAATTCGGGTTTGATTTTAGGGGATTTGATATATGTGCTTGAACCATCTAGATATGTTGTGAGAGTGATTTTGGGCTTTTGAGAGAAAACAGTTGAGTTAAATCAGTTTTGGGATAAGAGCAGTGGTTTGGTGAGATTTGGGCCTCAGTCGGCCAAAAGTTCGTGTGAGAGCTCCGGTGAGCTCGGATATAAAGGAGGAAGAGAGGAGAGACCCTTATTCTCTCATTCTCTTTCTCTATCTTCAGTTTCTCTCTCTTCTTTTCAGCTCTCTATTTCTCTCTAGATTTCTCGAGTAGTTAAGGGTGTCAAAGGTTTCTCAGCTCTGATTTCGTGTCCTTGAGTTGTGGAGGGAAGATTTCTTGGAAGATTAGCTAAGAGTTTTCTTCTCTCATATTCTCATCTTTCCAACTTTCAAATTTGGAAGCTTTTGAGGTAAGGGAAGCTTACTATTGCTTGATTCCGTGTTTGTGATCATTGACATGTGGATTTCTTGCCTTGGAATGGATTGATTTTGGTGGAAATCTTGAGTATGGAAGCTTTGATATAAAATGGGTTTTAAGAAGAGATTTTGAGATTTGAGATTGTTTTTGTGGTTAAATTGTTGTATAATCGGTTAAAAGTGCATTAAAAGTGTTGACAATTGATTTGGAATGATTCTATAGCAATTAGAACTGATGGGATTGGGAATTGAAGTCTAGATACCTTTTTTGCATCGCAAGTAGCGCCGGGTGACAGCCTTTCCCGCTGGGCGACGTTCTTCCCGAGCCAAGAAGGTGGTTCTTGGAAGAACGTCGCCGGGGTGACATCTCCGCCCCGCCGGGCGACAATCAACTCGAGACCAAAAATAGGTCTCTACAGTTTGTCGTCGGGCGGGATATAAAAATAGATAATATATATATATATATACATATATATATATATATATAATAAATAAAAATAATGTGATTTTGATTGGGTGAAACTTGGATTCAAGTAAGAACGTGAAAGATAGTTGATTGCCTTGGATTTGATGTGTAGGGATAATCCTTGAATTATTAGAAAAATGTTTGGATTAAAAGAAAGTTAAATTCTTATGGTATGCTTGATTTTGAAGATATTTATGTTGTTATAAATTAATGCTTGTGAGTGATGTTATTGGTGGCTTGCGATGTGTTGACGGTGTTATTGTGTTGTTAAAATGTTAGGAGTTGTTTTATAAATTGTTGGAAAAAGGTAATCGGGTGGAAGGTTGCCTAAGTAGGAACCTCCACTAGTTGTAGAATGAAATGATAATGAGATATCTTACTTGTTGACCATGCAAGAGGCTGGATTGGGCCTGCATGGGGTTGATGGGAATGTTGGACCACAGGTGGTGCTAAGTAGGCTACGTGGTGATATGTTGCTATATATATATAATATATATATATATATATATATATATATATATATATATATATGATGTGTTGATTGTTGTCGTTGAGTGAAAGGTTGCTTAGATAGGACCTTCGCTTGTGATGTATGATATTGTTCCTCACGAGGTGAGTAGCTTAGATAGGGCCTTACCTGTTGATTATGATTGAGGCCGGTTTGGGGCCAATATGGTGTTGATGGATGTTAAGTGGTAATGTGAGGTAGCTGAAGATGGACCTATTTGCCACTAGTTGTATTGATATACATACATATGTATATGTATATACATATATATATATGTATGTATATATATATATATGTATGTATATATTATATGTCGTATGTTTATTGGTTGTGGTTGAGTAGTTGATGGTGTGTAGTACATGCATTCATGCATAGTTGGCAGCTGAGGTAGCTGACGATGGACCTCATGTCGTGATGCAAGTAGCATGGAAGTTAGGGGTGAACGGAGCTGCGACTCAAACAGGGCTCCAACCTAGTGCCTGGATGAGAGGTGGAATTTGAAAGATGAGCCTAGGGGATAAATGGATGGGTAAACTGAAGTGGGGCCAAGGCAGTGCAGGCCTTGTGTTGCGGTATACCACCACCCACATTCAATTATCCTGACAACCATAAGCTTATCCAACAAATTAAAGTTTTGACAATCCCTGAATGGTACTTGGAAGGCCATGGTAGGGGATAAGACCTAGCTGATCACCCGATATGTAGAAAATCTCTTGAGAGTAGTGTCTTCATGCATTAGTATGGTGATTGATATCACTAAGGAAGAATGTGACTATTATCATGAAATTTTACTTGAATTTTATATATAAATGAAGTTTTCATCTATAACTAAGGATGTTGGTGGTGGTAATGGTAGTGTTGTCGTTGTTGTTATGATTACTTGGTAATTGTGGTGTTTATTGTCGTGGTTGTTATTATGGTTAGAAATGGTGGTAGAGGTGTGGATGATGCCTTGTTGTTGATGTTGTTTCTATTTTCTATTTGATTATTGATATGGAATGAGGGGATTTTTCTATTATTTTACTTTAAAATACACGTTTTATTATTCAAGTAAGCTTACCTTGCATTGTTTGCACTTATGATTCGTGCCTGTGATGATCACGTCGTTTGGCGTGGGAGCAGAAGGAGAGGTGTCTGTAGATCCAGCTTCTTAGAGTTGATGGAGGGGTCTCAGATGAAGACTTTTGGAGACCTTTTGGGCAGAGCTCTTCTGGAAGCTCCTTTTTTTGTTTTGGTTTCAATGTAAAATTGTTATATAGTTGCCCAGCTATAGGAAGTTATGTTATTATTGTAACCGTAATCGTACATGATATCTTTGGATTTGCATAAATTTTATAGTTATGAATGGTGGTATCATGGTTTTGTTAATGATAAGCTTATAGTCAAAACATGAGGAATGTGAGTGGTACTATAGCGACAAAGGGTCGTTACAAATAGCGACAAAGGGTCGTTACAAATTGGGGGTGTCAAACGGGTTAATCCAACCCAACCTTAACCCGTTGTAAAACAGGTTGGGTCCTGTGGTAGATTGGTGGGTTGGGTTGGGTTGACCCGCCAACCCATTAAAAAAATTATAAATCATTTAATTTTTGTTTTGTTGTAAATTTTTTTCAAATTTTATGATCAAATATAAAATTAAAAAAGAGAAAAAATGTTATAAAATTAGTAAATAAAAAAACCTATTTAATACTTAAGAAATGATCAATTTATCATAAACTGTAGGTAATAATTTTTATTTGGGCTAAATTCTAATAACCACCAAAATTTGCCTTTTTGTTTTGTGACTTCACATATGACATATTTAAATAAAAAGAAGCTATAATCTAAAATATTATATGAACTATAATCAATATCAACTTAAGGCTCAAGCTAAAAA